>JANHQD010001383.1:26927-74097 GCA_024721195.1 Marasmius sp. AFHP31 | reverse complement strand
AAGTGAAGGAGAGTTACAACGAACCTACGAGTCTACTTGAGTACACATTTGTAACCCGTACTGCCTGTACCGCCTCTGACGTGCATCAATTGTGCATGAAAACTAGACAGATCATTTGATCAAGTCCTTAGCGGGAGTTCGAGTGCTGTAACGGCATACCCGGATCTTTGGTTGCTACCACTTCAATCCGTTTCATGTCACGATCTGTCATCGCTCTGGTAGTGGTTGCTAAAGGGTGATAGTGAATTACTGGAGAAGAGTTGAGTCTCAGTAGGTGAATGGAACGCAGACTGAGCTACAACCTCATGTGGCCTGATGGTCTAGTAGTATGATTCCTTGTTAGGGTTGGTCAGAGTCGAAAAGACAGCTACTTATCGAGGAGGTCCCGGGTTCAATTCCCGGTCAGGCCCGTCACCTGGACTTTTGATGGTTTTCCTCTGGGTTGTTCAGCTATCGCCAGATTCACGGATAAGGCCGTCGTTGGTTTTGCCTGGTCAGCGGATTCGTTTACGTAGAGAATTGGGGGCGAAAGATTGGTCGTTATTTGATTCAACAATGTATATCGAGCTTTATTGAGCCGGGCGAGAAGAACAAAGGCGAGAGAAGAAGTAGCGCCACTTCAAGCTAACTCTCCATCCCAATCGATCGACGAGAAGTATATTTACGTGAACGAATGGTAGAAGAGTCGTCAGTATGACAACCTAGAAACGTGCGGGACATATACCTTGCCATTATCACTGGATACGGAGTCGACAGGCTTCTCGGCCATCTTCCCCGACCGCATTGCAGACTCCTATACCCACCTCCATGCTGTCCTTCCCAGGCCAATCAAGCTGTGAGCTGCATCGTAACGCGGCATTCTATCAATTGAGTCGCGGTCTTGAAAGGCGGAATAGCTGAGACCCTTCCACTAGCAACGGCTCGTGCCGAGGAGACCACCTCCGCCGGACCCGTCAGATCCGATCAACCCTCTGCGTGATCTAGTGCTCAAACGTAGCGTGAGACCGGGGAGCACTCCATGGGAAGTGTAGGCATGCTTTTGGGCGATGAGAAATTCAGGGGTTTGACGATCGCGACTCAACACGAAGGCCTCCTAGTTATAATTGATGAGTATGAATGCAGAAGAATAGCTTCGCTAGCCTCAGACATGAGTGCTATGGGACCCCAGATAATAGGTCGAGAGAACATTCGTAACGTTCAGCGAGCTGCTAAAGTGTCGATGCTTGATAGGATGAACAAGAAGCGAAAACCAAAGTCAAGAAGAGTAGCAATGTATGGCAACAGATGATAATAAATTCACCTGGCTTCTTGCAACATCAGCCTGACTCAGGTCGCCTGAGCGAACCGCTAGATCTCTTCGCCTTCTCGGCGACTAAACACCAATCTATCAGGTTTTCGGTGTCTACGGTGAGTTGGTTTCTGGCACATCCTCGAGTCTCTATGCCACAGGGGAAGACTAAAGAGAGTAAGAATTTAGCGACAGACGGCACACTACCCCTCACACGAGTGGGTACTATGTCTACGACTTCGTCATTGGAAGTGTGAGACTACTTGAGGTTCAGCAACATTCGACAGGGAACGTTCTGAGCAAGAACTGGCCATTATTGTAGTCATGGAGAGCACTGAGAAAGGCGGCCATTCGGACTCCAAAGAGGTTGATTTAGGGAAACTACTTTCATTGTGTCATTTGTAGTAAGTAGAGAGGGGGTAAGTACATTGAGTGATTATTTGAGTATTCGCTATTATACAGGAGAGCGCACGCATCAAATCCGACTTCCTCATAGTTACGCCTGCCTCAAAGCGACCTTCAAGGGCAGGCGAGACCCAGCATTCCAATCCCCTTTGACTACCGGAGCAGACACACTCAGCCTAACCTGATCAAATTCAGCACCCTCGGGTAGTTCGAAAGTGAATGACTCGACAAGGGCCGCTACGACAGCTTGAACTTCCAACACCCTGGAGACAGCTCCGTTAGGATTGAGCACGCGAATGATAAGAGGGGACGACATACGCGAAACGCCAGCCAATGCATGCTCGGATACCAGCACCTAATGGCGGGGAAGCAGTGCTTCTCAGTCTCCTACTACGTGCAGCCCAACAAAGGATGAAACGTACCAAAAGTCAACAGATTTGCGAAGATCCCGAGCGTTGATGGCTTTGTTACATTGAGGAACCGCTCAGGTTTCCATTCCTCCGCATCTTCTCCCCATACCTCCTTCAGCCTGGAAGCGACGAAATCAGGACCATCTAATGATCAGCGTAGGGATGAGAACCCACCGGTTGTAATTATATACACTAGCAAGGACCCTTTGACCTTTCGTGACTGGAATCTCTCTCAAAACTGAGCCTGAAGAATCGACGACTGGGAATTCCAGCGGGATAACGTCGTCAACTTCAGCTTCGCGAATAAGCTCGACAATGATAGGGTGGAAACGGAGAGTTTCCTGTTATGTCGTTCAGTGAGGACTTAACACATCGCTCGACAAAACGAATTGGAATGAACGTACCCTGATTACAGCATTCAGATAGGCCATGCCCTCCAAATCCTTTGCCAAGAGTTCCCCGTCGTTTCCGGTTTGTTCTCGCACTTGTTTGATTTCATAGAACAGTTTCTCTTGGACTTTGGGGTTCCTGGATAACTCGTACAATACCCAGTTCATCCTGAATAGAAAGACTGTCGTTAGACTTCAAAATCAACGAAAGAGCCTGATGACTAACGTGAAGGCCGTCGTCTCATGTCCAGCAAAGATGATCGTTGCCATCTGTGACAACCCCTCCGCTGGGTTCAAAGCTTTCTTCGGATCTTCTGCTTCCATAGAGCGAGCTGTGAATGGCGCAGTCAGACATACATTCAGACAATATTTTGTTGTTGCTCAGACGCACCGACAACGCTCAAAAAGTCGTTATCCTTCTCCCCAGCTCCCCCACTTTCTACCTTGTTCTTTGCCAGATCTCGAGAAATGGCCTGGCTTCTAGCGACCCAGTGTTCGAATCGTTTATCTTCCCTCGTCTTCTTAAGCTCTAAAAGACTTGTGACAGCTCTAGGCAAGAAGCGGTATGAGACACTGCGAAGGAACTGGTATTCGCCCGGGCTTCGGGTGTCAACACTGTAAGTATTTGCAATCAGATTAAAACACGGATGAGGTAAAAGTCGCGTCCATCGACTCACAAGAGATCTCGTAGAATTTCACGAAGTTCACTCGACTTATGTCCGCGGGAACCACTAAAGTCGTATTCGAGCATGGCTAGTGGCAAAGAAAGTCAGTAGCATCCTTAAGCATAACGCCGCTACCTACTGTCTCCAAGAGCTTCGAGAGCCATGCCATGGAGCCATGGAACGGCATCGAGCACGGTGGCACCATTCTCAATCTGCTCCTTCCACTTCAGTGCAAGCTATGCAACAACTGTTCAGTTACATGCTCTAAGCGGGACTACAGAATGACAGAAACGTACCGATCTCGCCGACAAGGAGAATAGTTGAGCAAAGGGCCTGATCTGTCCAGCAGCAAACGCCGGATTCAAGACCTTCCGCTGTCTCTGATGAGCGCCCCCTGTTAATATGAAAAGGCAACTGAGTTCTCCGAGTCGGTTGATCGAACGGAGTAAACGTACCGTTGGCACTCAATACCCCAGTCCCGAATACCCTACTAAAGAAACGTTCGACATCCCCGGGTTTCTTGTAACGGTACGCGGACTTCTGGAAGACGTGTTGAAGAGCGCGCGGGTCATTCAACATCAAGATGTCCTCCTATCAAAGGATCAGTTCGATTCGACCATGGTAAGCGAATCGATCCTACCCCGAAGCATCCTGCCAGTCGGAGAGCGGAACCGTACTGGTCGAACCAGGCGGTTTCAAGTCGTCCTACTACCCTCTTCCTACTCATGTCCCATTCGTGGCCTGTACAAAGTTAGAAACCCGATCAGGTCAGACATATCGAAGTGGTGAGCTTACCTAGAAGCAACGAAGGCGATGGAGGCCCCGGGAGAAACTTGAGAGAACGTCTTCTCGCTCGAACGACCAGAGCGGCTATTGTTCCCGTGACAAGAAGCAGAGCTAAAGCGACAAGTTGTGAAAGCATAGACATGTTAGAGAAATTTCCTTGGTATGAGGTATTGAAGTGCTGAACGAGCAAAGAGGGGTTCCCCTTTATACGATCCTTCGTTGACTTCCCGTGAGAAGGAGAAGACCTGAGACCGATATCGCTCGGACGTTGGTGAGCTTGATTTGCTGAGCAGGAATGAGAAGCCCCCTGTGGGTGAAGGAGCCTTGTCAGGTGATACTATATTTCTACCACTGGTACTCGCGATGCTTAATGTAGCTACCCAACGATCGCATTGAGCTCCACATGACAGAAATTATCCGAAAAGGCTCATAGTTTTGATTTTGTAAGTCCTAATTGTAGAATTCAGTCATTTGGCACGGGTGGTTCAGAGAGAGGCAATGACGTACCTCAGTGTGAGAGTCAACATCGGAGCGGTCGTCCAGTCTCATGAGGCGAGTACTGAGCGCACCTTACTCCTCGCCAGACGCCGTTGTAGCGACCATTCAACGCCACCAAATCTCGAGGGTACCAATTAGTCAAGACCCGTGCAGCATCCGATGGGCTGTGGAATGAATTGGACCCTTGGCCTCATCGAATAGCTTTGACAAATCATTGTAGAGGTGAGCTGATGCGTGTCCGGTCGGATTGTGTCTGGGAGCATGAGTGATTGCGAAGAAAGTGCGCAGTTACAATCAATTTCGGATATTAAGTTGGTTTGATAGCCGGGATGAGATGACTTCGTATTGTAACATAGTCGTGGAGGCGGTCCATGGAGCGATCTTGTTGCCAAATCTTTTTTTAACGCTCAGGACCGGGAGGTTCATCGACATCGACATCGACATCGGATCGTCGACGGTCACTTGACACTTCCGCTCTAGCGCTCTGTCCTACCATTAAGATCTCACACGTTCCCAATCGTACAACGTTCAGAGTTTGAGCAAGAAAGGGCGCAAATACGTGATACAGAACTCGCTGGAATTCATAAGTTGGGTACGGCCTTCTTCCTGATACATACAGTGAAGAAATATGCAGGCCTCCATACCTCCCATAACCTTGCATGCGGTTCCTAGGGCACCTAAAGTATGGATAGGTGAGCTATACTGGGTATGGCGAAGAGGCAAGATAGCTTACAAGTAGCAGCTCAATCCAGAGAGCGAAGGTAAACATCGTCGCCAAACCCTCTTCTGGTGACGACAGTTTTGCCGGTTGTCGAAGCGGCGAGTGCCGAACTTCGAGTACACCATCCCAATCATGGGGGCCGGTTCTGCAAACGCCACAGCGTCGCAGGCTAATCATACCGGGTTTCCTTGTCGGATCAAACCTGGTCTCTCGTTTCGTGGGGTATGACAGCAGCCTGTAACGAGGGATGAAAAGGGTTCGGGGAGGGAGCTCGGATTGGTCCGCGGGTACAAGGTGGACACAAGACAACGATGAGGTCCAGCGCTCTTCATGAGAGAGATGGCAGGTGGTCTTTGAGATAGATGTCATCGTGGAGTATACTCGGGGGTATAAGACGCAGCGCATCCCTCAGCGATGTTGAATTAGTTGAGGTAGGCTGGTAGAGCAAACGTGGGCCACCGGTGCAGTGTAGGCGAAGAGCGAGCCTCGTATCGAGGGTGAGGTAGCGCAAAGGAAAGTTGATAGTGTGATGCGCCCGGTCATGTTCGTCTGCCGAATGCTCTCCTCTCGGAGACCAAACGTCTGTACTAGAGGGAGCAAAATCAGTCAGAAAAAAAGAACGTAGCAGAGGCCGCAACTCGACGTACATACTTTGACCTAGCAGGAACTGCATAGATACACTCTATTTGGCATCGACTCTATACTCCTCCGAAACTCTTCGTAGCCATCCTCAGGCTGTCATCCGAGATGATGCACGTAGGCAGGTGGAGTCGCTGAGAGCGAGGAGTAGCGGAGGGTACAGGTGGGTCATTCCAGCTTCTACGAGAGCAACTCGTGATTTTGGCGTTATCCCGAACCAAAAGCACTAGTGAAGGCGGCCGGATCGATACACTGCCTGCAAACCGAGGCCGCGTTCATCTGAAGGAGAATAGATAAGACAAACGGATGCACCAAACATAAAGAGCATACCGTCAAGGGAGCACTTCTTGAGGTGATACTGTCACAGCAGAGATAGACCTAAGAGGAGATCAAGGTGTATGCCTAAGAACCGAGCAGTGAACTGAGCTATGGACGTCATCAAGGACAGAAACCGACGTACCGAGGCGATTATAATATTTCATTCCTTGGACGCACTCTCTGCCACCTATGAATTAGCTCTAACGAATACAGCTGATAACAGCGCAAGGTAAAGAGGACGGCTCGGTGATTGCTGGCTCTACAAAGGCCGGAGCCTGTCGAAAATCGCTAGGGAGTCTTCACGAGTAGCTTGTATTTGTCGAGATTATCAATAGCAGCACTGAGCAGCTGGCGACTTGTATGCATCTGTGAGGTCGAAGCCGCCTGAGTAATGAGAGAAACGGGTGCATTGAACATGGAAAACTTGCCGTTCGTCACATTCCCCGCAAAGACGATATAAAATCGACACTGTAGCTCGTACTGACGTGAACCACATGCCCTTAGACAGACAATGCCAGATGTTATTCAGCCATAGCGTTGTGTTCAGGTCGCATTAAACATATAGAGGTCAGAGCAGGACGCGACAGGATGAGATGGAAGAGAAGAATGGGAGTTCAGAAAAGAAACGTCACGATGTCATAGTCACGAGGATCTCGAAAGGGAAATCACGCAAGTCACATCTCGTCACACCACTCTTCCACAAACCACGATCACGATGCAAGTTTCTCCGGGTCTCGAACTGCTACCTGTTTTCCGCGTGTGACTCGATATCCAGCTCGAAATCAATCTGATGCTGGTACCTAACATGACGATACTTTTTTCCACCCGCAAGTCGCCACCTGGCAGTTCAAACCATAGGCCACCAAACAGTACGTGGTGGTATTGACTGATCATCTACAGATCGACTGGGTATGATTGCTGGTAATAAACTTCAATTAGAACTCTACAGCTCCGAGACGGGATCACCGTGGGCTTACCTCTTACCTCTCACCCCGAACACATGTCTTAACAGCCAATAACACCTCACTCACTTCTGGGCGACCGTGCCTATCGAGGCTTACACCATGGCGAACCGTCCGACTTGCGGTTCGTTGCTGACCATGTCTTGCCGCCAGACGCAAATGAGGATACCGAATGGGAAGGCGATGCACTGAGCGGCTGGACTCTCAAATCGTTGGCGGTGATTAATGATTGCTTACAATCTCTCCAGTCTTACGTTTGTGGGCCTAAAGAAACCTGAGGGTGCAGAATCATATTCGGGATAGCCGTCACTTCGATGATCGCAGTCCCTTTAAAGGATCAGACGGATATGACACTCAATTATGATGCTCCATCCTTCAAGTTATTTTGGCCTTCACTCCCACTCAGCCTTCACCTCCGATGCAGGTTATCGTTTCAACTTACTAGCCCCAGGTGAGATCTGATGTTTCATTGATACAGCGATTCTGGGTATAAATGATCCTCAGAGCTCAGCTTATGGTCGTTTAACCCGTCGCAAACTACTTAGCCTGCTATTAGCTTCAATCGCTTCACGCTCGACATGTCCTCGAACGACCAACTTGAACGACTTGCCAGCCCTTTCATTACGGTTCAGAGCGTGATTGTGATGCCGATTACTACGCTCTCAGTGAGTCAAGCTTAATGACTCGTCGACATATGCTTCGTGCTCAACCCTCATTCCTTGACCCCTCAGTCCACATTCTTGGTCTACGGCGATTGTGTCTTCGACAAAAGACCACTTCTCGTTGCTGACAACTCGTCCGAGCAGGGATGTATATAATCATCTTCGGTCTTTCTATCAACTCTCTCCACCGCCGCAAGCAGTCCAGTTCGGGATTATATCTGACGTGCACAATCTCGCTGTTTGTTATGACAAGCCTCTACGTTATCTTGAACGCCTACGGCTTGATACGACAATCTGTGATCTACTTTAGTGCCGCCAAGGCCCACGACTTTGAACCTTTGGTTGATTATCTTACACACGATAATGGGAAAAGTGCATCGGTGTGAGTACTTTGTTTCTCCGCATGTCCTTAGCGAGTCTGAACACCCGATATTCTTGATCAGGTCGACAGCCAACATTACAAGCAATTTCATGAAGTGAGCCCGCCCCTGCTTTCGTTAACAGTTCTGTCGCTGAGACGCTCCCGCAATGTCAACAAGTGCTGTTGCTGATCTCATGCTTGTGAGTTCTCATATGCCCTAAAGATAGCACCGTATCTAAGAACCCTCGTTCTAGATCCATCGATGCTATATTGTATGGGGGTCTAACAAGATCTTCTTATATACCCTTTCCTTTGCAGCGGTCGTTCTCAACTGTACGCATTCGCATCTTTTCGCCCTGACGTTCGAGGTCCCAACTACTCACCAAAATCGGTCGAATCAGGTATCGGCCTCGCGTCGTCTATCATGATGTCTATCGGACAGGGCAATCCGTCCATGACGCATCTTCACTTGACAGCCCCTCAGATCAGTCAAGGATGTTGGATAGCCATCGCAGCCTTCAGTAGCTTGTTGTCAGTACTGACCGGTGAGCCCCCGCAATCACGGAACCTTCGATACAGAGGTTAACGAAGGTTTCGTGAACCCCAGGCGGAAGAATTTGGTGGATTAGTCGTGAGGCAAGAACCCACATGGGAGAATCTGTCGATGCAAGGTACAAGACAATCATCGCTGCAATGTGAGCACACAGTTTTTTCAACGCGCACTCAATCCAACTCGAATTCTCATTGTGACCCTTTTCGTCGTACGCAGCATTGAATCTGGACTGATATATTCGGTCACTCTACTGGCGTCCGTTATCATACCTTTGGTTGTCGATCCAAAGTTCCAGGGAACGGTTCCCATTGACCTCGGCGTCGTCTCAACCCTGACGTCGGTGAGTTCATACCTCTTGATCACTCAGTAACTCGAACTTTACCAACTTCTGCCAATTCTCAGGGCCTGGCACCTACCTTAATCATAGTCCGTGTAGCGTACGGACGATCAGTGGACAGCGTTCAACAACAGGTCGTGTCCATGTCCATGCACTTTGCAGAACGGGAGACCCCAAGTAAAGTACGAACGACAGTGGACACTCGCTCCCGTCCGTATAACGAGGCATTGATTGTCGAAGGGGATGAGACGGTCAAGCTGGAGAAAGCAAGTCACACCAAGATCGTTTAGGTGGTCATGACCATTGTTTGTAATCCTATTTATTCTCTTTCCCTTCTTGTCTTCATATCTTAACGAAGTTGTTTGTTGGACTCCCAATATTTCCCTAAGGCGGCTGATCGCACATCGCTGGAACCTGGCGCTGCTCGGGTTCAAGGGCCCTTCATTCTTCATAGAAGTAGCATTTTGATTGAAGAACAGAATCGAGTGTAGACTGAGGGCGGCGCTCGACAGATAAGATAGATTGGTTCAGATATAGAAATGTCACAACGGGTTACGATTGACTTGCGGGAAAGGGGTTACCTACTGGCACACTGCTTTCCCTTCGACCGCGACGACGGAATTCGAGCCACCTTCGGTTCAAATTGTTATGGATCTTGAGCTCATCCTTCCCATACGTTCGAATTGTAAAGACTCAGGACTGACGGCACATCTTTTGCTGGGACAATCAGTCAATTGCGAAACTCAACTCAGGCTCGCCACTCCTGGCTCAGCTCCAATAGCTTAAACTTCCGTACGTTGCCCGTACGTTACCCATCGACGGCCAATCACGGTTTCACGGAAGTTTGAAATGAACTCACAAGGATGTTTACACTGCTATCCCTACGGAGGGAATATCCGAGAGCCAAGCATCAAGTTTAGAGTTCGGCCACCGGTGGGAGGAACCAGTCGTTTACCGAGATGAGCATGCTGACCTCCGTCCTCGTCCATCACTGTGGCAGGTATTAAATTGGCTAACGATGGCCCTCGGTGAAGACTTACCCAGGATCCCGCGCTTGCCCGTGCGCCAATTACGGAGCGTCGTTGAGTCGGCATAAACGTATGGTTGACATTAAGCACCGAATTTGATGCGACCTTTCAGCTCCTGTACAACCATGATTGGCCCTTGATGCTCGTTTACCTTCCTGTCATTGATAGGATTGTTCCTCCCCAGTCAAGCGAAAGAATTTACGGTATTTCCCACATGATTTTCTTTGATCTACATAATTTTTATCCTCCAGATTGGAAAGCAACGGCGGGGTCGCACGGGATAGCTCATTTTGCACGTTTGATAAGTCAAGACTCTCGGCTTGTGGTAAGTATAAAAGCTAGCCTCAGAGCCCTAGAGTGACCAGCAAACTACTCAGCTTCTGTTCAGCCTTTCGAACACTCGAACTCGATCCCAACCAATCAGCAATGCGTGTCTCATTCACTTTGCTCGCCGGCGCAGCTGCCGCTCTCACTGGGCTTCAGGGTGGTAAGCCGTTCTATTCACTACTAGCACAATCGACTTGGAACCAACCTTCCGGATCATAGCTCTTGGTTACACATTCGAGCGTCTCGACAAAAACAACACGGTCCTCCTGATCGTCGACCACCAGATCGGTCTCTTCGAATTGGTGAAAGACTTCGAACCAGTCGAGTTCAGGAACAACGTTCTCGCTCACGCTGAGCTTGGAAAAGTGTTCAACTTGCCTACCGTCATGACCACCAGTACCGAGACTGGTAGGCATACCCGTTGCTACATATTTTCGATCAATTGATCCCTTGTTCTCTTTAGGCCCCAACGGACCCATGCTGAAAGAGGTCTTGGACATGCACCCCGAAGCGCCTTTGATCAAACGTGAGGGCGAAGTTAACGCTTGGGACAACTCCGAGTTCCGTGCTGCCGTTAAAGCCACCGGAAAGACCCAAGTCATTCTCGCTAGTATCGTCACCGACGTGAGTTCGCTTCAATGCTCCTCACTCCATCCCACCGCTGAGTATTTCGACTAGGTCTGTACTGCCTTCCTTGCCATGTCACTGCGTGAGGAAGGCTACACCGTCTTCCACAACTCCGAAGCCTCCGGCACGTATAACAAACGTATCGCAGACGAAGCAAACGCCCGTATGAAGGATGCTGGCGTCCAGAACCTCTCGATGTTTGCTATTGCGACTGACCTCATGAGGGACTGGAGGGCCACCCCTGGTCTTGCCGAGTTGCTTCCTTTCTTTGACAAGTATGTTCTGCGTTCCACTTTCTCGGGTCAATGCTGACGCTTATGCACTCTTTCGCTAGGTACTTCCCTGTATACGGAGTTCTCGCGCGCAACTACAACGCTGCGAAGGGTGAAAATCAGGTTTAAGACTCTGAACGCGGAGGATTTTTCTCTCTGGATGGTCGTGTTTGATACGTACTTTCTCTTCTTGAAAAAAAACCTCGCCTCAGTAGGTCCTCGTAGAGTTGGTTTTTATTATCGATTTGTAGAGTGAATCATATGTTCGCTAGCCTTCCAATCTCGGAGTGACCCTAAGCGGTAGTTGAGACCCCTTGTCTTCCGCACCTTTCACCAACGGAGCACTTGTACCAATGAATGACAAGAGGTCCTCGATCTCAACATTCGGGCTTAAAGTAAACTCGAATTGTTCAAGTAATGTGATGAGAAGAGCTTGCAGCTCCATGACCCTGGTTTGCTTGGTGTCAATATCGACTCAAAGGGGATGAATAGTTTGGAGTACTCACGCAAAACGCCAGCTGTAATGACCAGGTCAAACGGGCGAGGTGAGCCTGTGGCATTCTCGGGCAAGGATAGTAGATATAGGTAGGACGTACCCGATGCAGCCTTTGGGTCCAGCACCTGCCCAAAGATAACTCGTATCGTTCAAACTTCACGAGCGACGTTCTTGAGCACTCACTGAAAGTTAGAGTATTCGCAAAGAAACCGATGGTCCTCCCTTGCTTTGTCCCCTGATTCTCACTGTCGAACCGATTTGGGTTCCACTCTTCCGCATCTTCCCCCCACACGGCTTTCAGTCTATGTATCAGAACCAACGGACATTGAGTGCCTTGACTCGTGATACAATCGTGAAGAACTGTACCTGTTGTAACTTGAGATATCCGCCCGAATAATTTGGCCTTTCTTGACCGGTACCGTATTTATCATACTTCCGTCCCGTGCGACTACCGAGAAGTCTAGATGGAGCACATCATCATTCCGTGCCTCCCTGAAGAGAACAGGGACAACAGGATGTAAACGGATAACTTCCTATCGAGTCCAAAATAACCAGTTAGAATGAATAATGTTCATCGCAGTATATATAATCTCACCTTTAAGACGAGATTGAGATGGTTCATCGAACCAAGATCCGCACTCGTCAATTCGCCTGCACCAGCTCTCGTTCGAACGTGCTGAATTTCTTCGTACACTTGGGCCTGATCTTGTGGATGGGCAGCGAGCTCGTACAAAGCCCACGAGAGGGTTTGTGCTATTGTATCATGTCCGGCTTGAATGAGGGACCTGGAACGACCATCAACACCCCAAAGGCCAGAATAGACTTACAGAGAGTGGGAACTTACGTCATTTCTGCAAGAGTTTCTTCCTCGCTCAACTGTGTTTTCGGGTCTTCAGCCATATTCGCTTTGACTGGGTGGTACCAGGAAGACATTGCACAGCCGTCAGCCTCTTTGTTTGCATGAGATGAGAGGGAGGTGAGGGAACTTACTCAGGACGCTCAGAATGTCCTTCTCATCGTTATGGCCATCGTTGCTAACATCTATACTCGACTCCACCGTTTTCATCAACTCCCGAGCCCTCATCCTCGCCATTTGGACGACGCGTTTTGCCGACTTCTCCAGAGACATGGGAAAGTATTTCGTTTGGAACGATATAACAAAGTCTGGGATGTGGCGAGCAAGTGCGCTCAGGACCGTTAAAGAAGGTGTCCACCTCATTACTCTTTCTCTAAAGCCGACAATGAACAATCCCATGCCATTTAGAAACGTTTTGGATAGGTGGCATATCGTATGAGGTATAACTCACCTGGACTTATGAGCATCCTGCGTGGGAATGTCGGCTATGTCCTTAAGAGAGCCAAAGTGACAGTTGAACGCGCCTATCGGGTGGGTTGCTGAGCCCCAGAACGACTAACAGTAAGATGATTTGCTTACTCTCTCCGATCACATCTAAAGCCGTTTTTTGTAGCCAGGGTACAACATTGATAACGGCGCTTGTCTGTCCTCGCAGCGCGTCCTTCCACATGTCGCAAAGCTGGGATTGATGAGCGAGTCAGCGTGAACGCAAACTTCAGGGCAGTTCTACTCACATGAATGCCGTGCTTTTGGAAAAGAGGCGAAAGGTTCTTTAGGTAAACCAACGAGAAGGCCGGGCTTAACACTTTTCGGTGGCGTTTGTGATCCTCGCCTATCGTTCGAAGCAAATACGTAAAATGAGGATGAGAATGGCGAAAGGCTTGTGCGGTGAGTTTACCTTCCGCCCACAAAATGCCTCTGCCAAACATTATCCCTATCATCATCCTCGCCTCTCTCAGCTTGGAATATGTATCCACTTCGTGAAAAATGTGATGAAGAGCCTGAGGATCAGATACGACTAAAAAGGTCTCCTATTCACGTTGAATCGTTTGTTGGTTAGAATTGTGAAACTGGGGTAGCATCAAGGCGCTAAAGATGCGTCGAATGATGGGGCATATGAGCTTACCCCAAAGCAGCTCTTTGTTTCGTAAGCGGTTCCATATTCATCTTTCCATCTGCGTAGAGTGTCGCCCGCTTCAGACTTTCTCAAGTCGTACTCGACTCCTTTCAGTGACGGGTGTATGAGGGACTGGGTAGAGTGAGAAGCAGAACAACCACGTACCGAGAAGAAACGACGACGCCGGTGGGCCCCTCAAGCCTTTGGATTTGCTTTCACGCGTTCTGAAGTAAAGCAAGAAGGATAGGGCAAACGAAATGGCCGAAACGATGATGTCGAAGAGAGTGAACATGGTGGTTGAGGGGCAAGCTCAGGTCAACGGACTAATGGACTTTATAGGCGAAAGGTTGCGTATAATTCGGGCACGAGGAGGTAGCCGAACGTCTTCCAAATGAGGCGAAGAAGCAAGAACCCTGTGGCTGTGATATCGTGCGTCGCAGCCTTGGGTAGGGGGGGTGGGGTGGTCAAAATCCGATGTATCGTCCGTTCTCGTTGAGAACATCTGGCCCTCAGGAGGAGTATAGGCCTGAAACATACCTCAAAAGGTTTCGTCTGTCGCTAATCAGCCTAATGCCGCCGGCATTGTGATCTTTTTCGCATCACATGACTTGACGCGTCTTCAGTCTTCAGTCATTCTCATAAGCATTAGCGACAGATACCTCAGCAATATTATCAATACGGTAATTGCACAATGTCCCTTTGGGGAGAGATGCAGTTTAGGTCCAAAATAAATACGATGGTAGGTCCAATGGCGATTGAAAAATTGCAAACTTATTAGCATAATAACTGATAGTCGGACTAAAAGAGTATTCATTGGAGGTATACTTGCCCCCGCTACCTTCCGGTTGACCACTCAGGATTGTATCCAGGTGGTAACACAAATTCTTCACCCTCTCCCGGCTGCGGGAGTGGTCCCGCATCTGTTTCGTGTCTTGTTGATGGATCAGTCCGTATTGCCGATCGTGTCGTTGTCAAATTGTCCCTACTCCCGCTTGCGTTTGGATACGCATGGTGATTTGTGGTACCGGTTGTGCTAAACTGAGGTCTGGTTGAATTTCTCTGCTTCTCTGACCACCGGAATGATGGCAAAGATCCCTGGCTCGAATTCACCCAAGGTTGTGAATATGAAGCTTTCGACGCCGAGGGATTTCCAAGACTGTCCAGCTGTCTGTTAGACCGCGAGTGTAAGCAGGAGCTGAGTGTGCTGAAGGTCCGATCCGGTTGGTGTAAAAGGAATGGCTCAACAGTTTGAGGTGCTAGAGTGAATTGGAGAAAGTCAATAAAAGTTCAAGTTATCATAACACAGCCAACGAAAGATCTCACAAGGAGGAGGTGCTTTTTTCACCATCTTGTTGAGGTGGTGTTCCGGAGCCTGCTTTCTCCGGCCTTTGAACCAGCAGAAGATGAGGGCCGTTACTAGGACGGCCACTACACCTGCCCCGACCTTACAGAAATGTCAGAAATCCGAAGACCGTGGAACATTTGAAACCTACTGCTATCCCGGTAGTCATACCCACGCCCAGTGGAGTCGCCACCTGAGGAGAAGAGGCATCGCTACTCCTACTTGGCGCAATACCTGTAGAGGATTCCTCGGCTACTTGAGACAATGTGAATGAGGAAAATACAGGTGGGGCGGAAGAAGAGTCCGTGTCGTCTCTGGGAGCATACCAGAATCAGCGCGGTAAACGTTGATATGAAGAAGCTTCACTGACGTTCCCCCTTCCCCATCCATCAGTACAATCTGTCGAGTGACGAAAATTTCTCGGAGGCTGTATACTCATAGTTGTATTGTAAACTCACTGAGTGTACATCCAGGTATTTATTTTGCTCGCCATTTGTGAGCGATAGGGTGTATTGCTGAGTACGATCAAGCCCAGTCTCCCAGTAGATGAGAGTGTCGGATACGAACCATTTCGAAGTCGCGTTGAATGTTCGGGGGGAAGTGGAGGCCCCGGCTGACGGATTGAGGGTAGCTGAAAATATCCCGTGGTCATGATAAGTAGCGCCTTTGACCTGAATCGCCGAGCTGTAGGTGCGCGTCAATTATCCAAATGGTTAGTTACGGACGAGATTTGACGTACGCCCTGCTGAACTGTATATGGATTGCTGAGCCAGCGACATTGGTATCGACTCGGGAGTATGCGAGCACATCGCTGGTTCCTCGAGTGTTCACACCATTGCCACTCATGTAAAAATAATCACTGTTCAGGGATGATGTACCATCTGCATTGATGTTCACGGCGTCGATAGTCGTGTTCGTGACCACGGCCCTTTAGCTGGCTATCAGCTCGAAACTCAGGAGTAATAGCCCTGAAACATACATACCCCGTTTTGCCGATACCCACTGTGAGCAAGGCTGACGACACGCTCAGAGATTGATTCTGAGTCAGAGTCAACGCTAGTCTGTGTACCTTGTACTCCAAGTTCTCGTAGCTGACTAGCAAGCCTTCCCTCGGTGCACCCTCCAACTTGGCTCCATTATCCAAGCTCGTCGTGTAACCCCCGGCCGATCCCGATCCGTAGATATATGCTGCTGTTCCAATAAACATCAGCTCAAAGCTGGCACCTTGCATGGTCGTGGCATGGTAGGATGACCCTGATGCGCGGTTGGCGCCTTGGAAGGTATTGTCGTAAACGCTATCTGGGCTGCCTGTGTAGGCACTTTTCCATCCTGACGCGACATCCTCCACCTCTCGGTACGGGGAATAGATGATAGTTGGGGAGCTATCGAGAATCGAGAGGTTGTAAAAGTTCACCATCACTTCGTTGATCACGGAGAAGTATTGGTAGTAAGGAGCGACTGGAGGCGGGGTGAAGAGGCCTGCGTACGCATCGTTGGGGCTTTTGAGGATTTGATTAGTACGATCACTGCTGCTTTACTTAGTAGTAAATCGTGATGACCTAACCGATTGATGTGAACTGTCGCCGGTCAAAGTAGCCCTATGCTCACAAGATAAGGGACCCAAAACAAAATGAGATAACATCCTGGCATGACGGAGAACTTCAAGCGTCTGATTATGAAAGTGGAAGAATCAAGTGCATCTCAGAATATGCGTCGATGTCCACTACGTTTTGTCCATTTCATGGTTCCTGTACATAGGCACGCACATACATGACGAGACCAGTTGAAGATGGTATGTGATGGCGGTGAAGGGCGACCGCGATCATCATTTGTTGGGAAGGCTTGAGTGATATAGACTGAGTTCCCCGTGGGAAAACAAATCGCTGTCAAGACGGGTTAAGCCAATGCTAAGTTACATCACCATTTTCACAGCCCCCGAATCGGTTGCTTTAAGGGTGATCCGCACACACTGCACCGGAAGGAGCAGTGAATGAGAGATTTGAACACACTCACATCGCCCTGAAAACACTGTAAGGATCGTCACTTACCTGGGACGTTTACCAACTCCATGGACTGGTCCGGTTCTCAAACACGTTGCGACACTCGCTCAAAGGTCGGTAGATACAGTAAAATTCAACCGCGCGGATGATATGGAGCCAGCCTCGAGCGGTAGTGAAGTGATTGGAAGCATGCCAATTTCACAAATTCGCATCGTGCTTGATTCGCCGCTCGATCTCTCAGAGTACTTGGCTAGCTGCTCAGTCTCAAAGTATCTTGTTTTTCTATCTCCCCGACTACTTGACTCAAGCCGACCCACCGTGAGGAGAACTTGAGGAGGCGAGAATCACCTCCCGGGACTCGCGGATTACCTGCAATCCCCACATAGGCTGCATCAGTTGCTTTACAAAAGCTTTAAGCGCTTCATCAGCGAAATCAGGATATACTTTAATAGCGTGCAACTCACCAGAGATCATCATGAATGGGTGAAAAGCAACGATGGCGTGCAGTGTATGTTGCTCGTACTTAGTTGGGAACGAGAGGCGGGAAATGGAGGTGCTACCAGGGTTCAGGGTACAAGATAGACCTGTAACTGGTCCTTCAATGAGGTACGTACAAGACAACATCGGGCCGGCAATCCCCCAGCCCGAAACTTCACATATGAACTGGTAATGGCGATGCGAGCATCTAAACGCCGGCAATAACAGAAGAGCTGAGGTCTTGTTTCACAGTAATGCTCACCCGAACAACTTCTAATACTCTGTTCCAGCGGGAAGTCCGTTACGGTGGAATCTTAGCTCGAACTATCGCCTCCCATGTGTTCTTGTGGACTCCAATGAGTGTACAACGGGGCGTGACGATTATTGAATCTCCAGTTCTCGAAGGAAGCGCTCCGGAATGTGATTGTGAATGAATATATTTGACGTGTGACGTGATTGGTACATTATTCCGTTCGCCCAGCTCGCAGTACACGCGGAGGATTACTGCGCTATGCACGAGTGTTCGTAGTAGGTGATCTCCTAGTATATGAGACCTCCTTCCGGCGTCTCAAGCCACTCAGCTGGTATCTATGTGGCCTGTCGAGTGCTAATATACTGGAGCAGACTTTATCCGTCGTGCAGCGTTCAAGGTTGGCAGATCAAATCTTGACCCGCTTTGGTACATTCTACGCATTGCAAGTCCAACCATCCTTAGTCTCGACCAACAAGCATAGACGCAATCCGAAACTCACCGCCAGAAATAAGCGTCCCTGCAACTTGATACCTGCAGCTACTTCCCTCGGCGTTGGGTGGGCGACATGCGGAAACTAAATCAGCGAGTTAGATCAGTTCACCAGTCTTGAACAGAAGAATCCACACAGCTTACCTGCGTCACTGCTGAACTGACCAGAAGCTTGACCAGCGAACAATACGGAGAGGAAAACAGTGAGGCTAGGGATTATGATAGCGGTCTTAGAGAACATCGTGATTTGTGGTGATTGGTGAGTCTGGTGGTAGTGAGTTAAGGACACAGCGATGTGCCAGGAGCCTTATAAGTAGGTCTGTTACTCGGCTCTGATTTACCGATACGCCACACTCCAAGGAATCCGTAACGGTGACGGAGAGGCAAAGTAGAAGCGAGCCCTGCGCATGGTACTATTTATAACGAGAGCGCACAAATAATTCAAAATGGGAGTACTTCGGGAATCGGAGGTGGTGAGCTCCAACTCTCAATTTCAGTGGAATACAAAAAGTACGTACAGGCTTGATTCTACGAGCCGTGACGAGAAATAAGACGCTTTCCAAGCTAGTGACATTGGTGTACCGTACGCATCAGGTTTACCAGATCAGAGTAGCTGGAAGAAGCAGGGTTTGGGCGTCGGATAACCATGCGCCCTGAAGCTTGAAGATCCACATGACGGTAGCCCAAAAAGCTCGACAGCTGATGTTCATAATCGTAGGAGCAGGTAAACCAACGTTCCAGATTCCACAACGCAGTACACCCCTTACCCTCCTCCAATCCCACACACCCCGTTCAGAGAGACTTCTAAATCCAAGTCGTTGAGATGTGTTCGCGTTGTACTCGACAGATCGGAAAACATCGTCAAACTTTGCTATGGCAAGTCAGAATAAGATGACCGAGGGTTCGGCAGAAACGAGTCAAAGAGCAGTCGCAATGTGAATATGGCGATATAGTGAACGAAAGGTCGCAGGGAAAACCTCCAATTGACATCGAGGTGTAATAAGCATCTCTGAGGATCGATGTTTCTGGTGACGAGAGGGTACATTTTGGTTGTCTTCATTTAGATCGCGCAGCTTCGAGAAGAGAGATGTCGATTGGTCGTGTAGTGATGTCATCGAAGGCGGGCTCGCCGGTAGTAGGTCCCCATCACCTGTAAGTCGATGGTGAGCGGTCTAGACACCATCATTGACCTGTATTATATGAGATGTTGGTCAAAATGTTACTCTTCATCGTTAACGACCACGTACCAGGCGCCCAATGCGCGTTTGGAACTCTCCTCACCTTCTGCGATACAACCAGCAACGACGCCTCACGAATCATCAAGGTCTTCTATCCCAGCCGGTTTCAAACAAGCAGCGCTAGATAGAGTATGTGAGACGCTCTGCTCAGCTTGCATGCGAGAAGCCCAACTCTTGAGTATAAGATGAAATGAGATACTTGCTAAATGTTTCAAGAAATGACTCTCCCGGTGCAGAGGGACGGTCATCACAGCCTATATCTGAATCTGAGCCGTTGACGGATGAGTCCATTGACGCATGATTATGAATGAGGAAGGCTGGCATCAGGGTTGGGAGATTTCATTCTGCTCAGCCAGGAAGGATTGCGAGAGCAGGACAGAGAGGAAAATTGCTGCATCGTGGGGATTCACGATGGCCCACGAACTTTGAGATGCAGATCGTTACGGTGTCACGAAAAGTCACCAAACAGATAGCAACGAGTCACACCTTTCGTCCGCGTACAAAGTAGGGAAAATTCCGAGCTTGGTTCAAACTTGAATGTCCGTCCCAGTTCACACTCCTGTTGATCAACGTACTAGTAATTGACCGCGTAATCATCATGGAGGAATGACCAACGCAAAAAGGGCTAGGAAAAAAACAGGTACTGGACACACTGGGAATTGAACCCAGCACCCCCCGCACAAGCCACTGCTAAGCGGATGTGATAACCAACTACACCATGTGCCCGTTAACGCCGCTGTACAGTGGCACTACCTATGCATTTCGAACCTCAGAAATTGTAGACGCATCCATAACGAGGATATCTTCGTGGAGATTGTGCTTCTGAATGTTGTCTATGCTTATATCTCCGCATTGTTATCACAAAGAAATGCAACAAAAAGAGGAAATGCTGGCGATGCGTCCGAGTTCGGACAAGGTATTGTACACAAGAGCGTGGATTAGCGAAAGGATAGATACAAAGTGGGCACTCTTAGTTGATCGGCAATCCGGTTTCATCCTAAAGAAGAATAGATAAATTGTGACACTCGAGGCAAGATTGTACTAGGTCAATGAATTCGACGAATTTCGTGGTCTCGCTCACTAGTTCAAACCCTCGAAACCATCCTGTCGCTCCTTTTTCTCTGGGTTAAAGTCCTCTACATCTAGCTCCGCAACCTCATTCCTCGGAGGACAAGAAAGAATGCCTGTGACGCTCGCCCCGCCCCTACTAATGCTCGGGCCCGGTTGAGTTTCCCTTTCAACAACATGGATGGATACCATCTGCTGAACACTATCCACAGATTTTCCATACGCGACGCGGACGACCATCAGTGTCGGCGCCAAACCCTATGAGATGTAAGCCCCATATTTGTCAGGACTCACTGAATAGTTCCACGATCGTCGCACTTACCGACATCAAAGTCGCCAAAAGATCGACGGGCCCCATGGTACCATAGAGTCGTGGATCTAGCGTGAGCGGCAACACCGCTGCTACCATTAAGGCGGTCGGATACAGCAATCCCGACCCAAGTCTAGACGGGAAGCTGAGTGATGATTCCGAGTGGTGCGGAGTAAAGGACCGAAGACGATTCGAAACGACTCACATAATAGCGACGATCGACCTATACTTTTCGTGGGTTGGAAGCCCATGTGTTTCCGCGCTTCCCGACTAATCCACCAGATCCTCCCGCCTACGACCCCCATTAGTAAGAAAGTTATTCGAGGAGTCTTGTATACTTACTGGTCAAGATTGTCAACAAGCTGTTGAACGCAGCCATGACCGTCCAACACCAGAGATCCATTTCCTTGGCTTTGAGGTAAAGAGGCTTCGTGGCCGGGCTACTCATCCCGACGGGCTCCACGATAGACACGGCGAGCCCTATGCCTGACAGATAGGAAAGTCCGAATTCGTTAGCAGCTGATGGTTGAGATGGCGATACTGAAGGTGTGCATACCATTCAGGACAAAACCTGCAAACCCGAGGGGGTGTAAGAAAACCCTCTTTGTACCCCAGAGAACATAGAACCGGTGTATCTGCATCGAAGGTACATTCAGATGAGAGTACGCAGCATTGACGGGAAACACTCACGAGCATGATATCTACGAGCACACTATTGAGATTGAAGGTGTATTGATAACGGAATAGTCAACGCGAAAGAAAACTTGGCAGGCGATTAGGCTGTACTTACTTCATCAAGTTGGTGACGGGGCCATTGATAAATTTGGTTGAGATGGGGAATTGCGGACATCATGAACCTGAAAGAATATCACAAGGAGACGACACTCACGCCCAAGCAAACTTGCTCTTATCTTCTCCAAAACTTAAGTACTTGACAAGCGGAATCAGATCGCGGGTCTTCGGAGCCTAAAACTCGATAATGGACTGTCGTATTATGCCATAGGTTGCTAACGCGACGCTTGAGCTCGCCAAGGCGAACGAGGAGATGGTGCACGCCATATAGAGCGTGTTAGACCCATTCTGAGCCTTGCCTCGATGAAGAACACGGACACAAAGCCCGTAGATGAGAGTGTACATCCCTGTTTGTTGTCTATGCCTCGGTATTTCCGCACTATCATTACGAAACAGAAGACTCACCATACACTTGATAAAGGGTCTGCCGGCGTTCATCAATCAGAACGGTCAACGAAATGGTCTTGGAATGACTTACCGAGAGTGAGGTAAGTGGTTTTACGATGACATTCTGCACCGTGAGGAAGAGTTCCTCTATCGTTTCGAGGTCCTTAGAAGCCATCGGATTATGGTCTAGTTGACATTGAGAGCACGTTCTCTTATAATTACCAAGCAATGATATATATATATATGGTAGCACCAAAAAATCGCACTCTATGAGAAGGTGATTTGCTTTCTCAGGGTCATTTTGGCTGGGAATCATTGTTACTTTGGTTTCTGTCCGAAGCGCTGATGGACACTGATGCTGCACCGGAAAAGGGAGGGCAAAACAGTAGGAGATGAAGCTTTGATCGTCCGGCTGCTGTCGATCCATCAGTGACGCTGCGATGGCTACTCTTTGCGGGCAGTTTAGAGTGGGTGGGCAACTAGCCTCCTGATCGATTCCTGAACCTGCTTGTGAAACTCCGTTTAGAGTTCTATTTCGGAAATATTGTCCACTGCCATTATTGAGTCGGAGGTTCGAGTATCCCCAGGTCAAAGGCGAGGAAGCAATCTACGTACCAGACATTTGTAGCTCCATCAAATGCCTTTTATCCTCTGTTCCACTTGATTCCAATGAACCAAGGTTCTGCGGTTCACATTCATGAATCATGGTCATTGCGGTGGTCGTACGAGATGAACTCGGATCGATTAACGTCTGCTGCCCCGACCAAGTTACCATCCTCAATGAGAATCTTGAGTCCTGTGGCTCATCAGCGGCTATATTCTAGATGACCTTCTCGAAGTACCATATAGACGTTCAGATTACCCCAACCCCTTGACAAGAATGGTCCAAATTGCATCCACCTCATTTCCGTCAAGTCCCCCAAAGCGCCGATTAACGTGTGAAGAATGCACAGGAGCTTCTCTAGGGGCCGATGAAATCAGATTCTGACAGAAGGATCGTGAAGTTACACCTCTCGATGAATTCTTTCGCCTCCCGGCAACCTGTCTCCTGAGCCAAAGTGAGCTACACCTCATTAAGATTCCTGACAAACGCCGGGGTAGTAGCAGTTCGACAACGAGATGGGCAGACAGACGTACCGACAGAATGCCAACTGGGCCTAAACAAGTACCACTACAGTACCTCGAAGAGTTGTTCTAGTAGAGATGAAACGCGCGGTGGCATGATGGTGGTAATCTTTGAAGAATACAGTGCACGTCACGTAGTGACGAGAGTCGATTCGAATGCTTCACGGCATGGTCACGCCTTTGCTCCGTGACCCTCAGGCTTTGAAGTCGAATTCCGACACAAAACTATGACCAAGCCCGTCGAAATCACGTCGAACGGAGCACGCATCATATCAAAACGATTAAGAAGCCTTTGCGTACCACGCGCGTCCGGCTGGAGAATGGACCTACAGATCAAAATGATGTGGAAGGTTAATCATTGCGCGAATGGGCCTGACCGGGAATTGAACCCGGGACCTCCTCGAGATGGCGAACGGCCCTAACAAGGAATCATACTACTAGACCATCAGGCCTATAGTCGTTTCGAAATTCGATGCGATATTGCGGAACCGGTGTTGAGCACCACTGGATACACCAGAGTGGCCCCCACATAGGCTCGAGTCGAGCATCGGCATTTGCCAGGGACTGATAGAGTATCGTGTACCTGATGGTCTCCATGGGCACACGGGCATTCATACAACTCTATTGGTGACTACTTATATAAGTAAGTCCGAGTCGTTCTGATGTTCATAGTAGCCACATAATGACTGAAGTTAAGGGGTCCTCAAGTTCGAGTAAAGAACGAGTCCGATCAGACTTACTAACCCTCAAACGGGTAACCAAACGCTCCACATATGGGCATGAATGACGGGAAAATGGAGGGCTTAGGAAAGCACGACCACAATATGGTATGTCATTGGTACGTTTGATATCAACGGTTTTTGAGGCATGAGGATAAGCGGAAAGAAGAATGAGATTGAATCAGTGGACGAGTGGTCATAGAATCGTTTATATGAGGAGGTCTAGTCGGGTTCCATACTCCAGTCCATTGACAATGGGTACATACGAAAAAGTCAATCTATATTCCTCAACAAACAGATGCCAGTCATCAAAGCATGTAGCGTTGTACTTCGGAAGGCTAAATAAGTAGACAGAGAGTAGAGGGAACTTGGCGATTGGCCGCTGGGAACTCGAAGGAGATCATTACTGAATAGACTTGTGCACCAAACTCCTGCTTTGACAGTGCCTGAAGAGCGACCTCGATAGGGTGCTTATGTAGGTCCCACGCTCATTCAAAGTGAGTATGTATGTATGACTCATTGAGCCGCTGGATGAATCGTTTTAGCTATACTAGTCGTCCCGATTAAGTAGGTTCCCGTCAACGGACAAAGTGCGAATGGAATCTTACTTAACTTATTAGGAACCATTTCTGGGAGTATATATACTTCAAGGGTCTCAGCAGTTCCCGTATGTCGCCACCCGAAGAAGAGATACAGGAACTAGCGTACCTGCAGATTGTTCGGTACTCTGTGGTCAGCGCTTTCACTGTGAGTCGCAATATCCGCAACATCCTATCAAGTGTTCCGCTGACTAGACAAACAAACTGGCAGATCTTCGTGTGGGATGTAATATACAATCTTTACGACGACTACCGACTGCTTCTTAGCGGAGGAGCTAGAATAGGATGGCCAACAGTAGTCTATGTGTTCACTAGGTTGGTCTTCGTGTTCATCATTTTACTCGGAGCGTCCTTGTGTGTTCATCCATTCAACTTAGACTCCTCACCTTTACAGGACTTGTCTTGACCGCTCTATTTTTTCGTACGCTCTCCTCTTTTCTTGGGAGTACGTCCGCCTGACAAATCCTATCCCCAGTCGTCCCTATGGGCTCCCGGTGTCACCACCTCAACCAAGCGCTCTTCGGCGGTTTCCCCGCCTTCGTCACCTCAGAATCTCTCTTGCTGTTCTTCCGCGTTCGGGCAATATTCATCACTAGCCGTCCAGTCATTTTATTCTTTCTCGTCTCCCTACTTCTCGTCACCGCATCCTCGACCCTCATCCCGCTTGCCCTCTCCGGAGACAGGATCCCAGGAACGGACTACTGCGTGATCACCAAGTTAAATCGTCCCTTCGCCACAGTGATGCTGCTGGTCCCACTCGCGAACCATGTCACTGTATTCATTGCTATATCCTATCGACTGCTCAAATATTCCGAACCTGCCCAAGGCGCTGAGCAAGACGGACAACGATTTCCCCTACCTTCAGGATTCATTGCCAGACGAAACGGGCTACCCCTTTTGACGAGGACGTTGGTCAAAGATGGGCAGATATACATCTTGTACGTTCTCGGTTTCATCCCCTAGCTATTGAATTTCTTACGTTCAAGTACGCTTAAAACTTGCTTTTCTACTTGCCACCTCAGAACATTCATAACAACCACACTCATGACTGCCATCCTGATGTCAATCAAATCCGTTCCAGACGCTGTTCACTACATCTTAATCCCTCCTCATCTGGTGATCGAGAATTGTATGAATGGGTACCTGTTCCGACATGTACGGGAAACGGCTGCTCGTGAGCGGGCGGTACGCAGTCTGGGGGAATTGAACTCCTCGATGCTTCAAATCACCAACCACGACACGAACATCGACACGACGGTCTCGGAGTGTGTGTTTGCCGGGGGAAGCGAGTCTTGTGGTAATCCAAGAGAAGGTAGTGGAGAAATACTCGCCTCACATTGACATTCTTAGTAGCATATTTAACACATTGTATATTATTAGAGAACCTGATTATGGAAGGCGAACTTTTGGACTGGACAGAAATCCCTGAGGCATGCAGGAGAATGAGGGAATCTTTTCCTGAAGACCATGAAACCTGAGGCTTGTCGTCTTAGCGACTGTCATCTTCTTGATGTGCCGCCACCGTCCTTGGTCCAGACACAACGAAAAATTATACATATTGGACACACTGGGAATTGAACCCAGCACCCCCCGCAACAGCTCATTACTTTGTGCTAAGCGGATGTGATAACCAACTACACCATGTGCCCATGGACCGAAAGAGCAAGCCAGAGTACAATGCAAGTTCTGTGCCAATACGAATCCAGCAACATACGAGTCACATTGCCTTCTACCGAGGACTCGCGACTCAACAAGGTTGAAGGACCATGAAGTACACAGACAAAAAAGCGATTAATAAGAGGTACAGTGTGCATTTCAACCTCCCAATCATGTCTAAGTGCATACATGCTCGTCGAGTTGCGCCGTTAATTTAGGCAAATCAGCTACTACCGTTCTACCCTCGATCACATTCAGGAGATTGTCAAATCCATAACCGAAGTTGAGGGTCGCGGGAGAACATTCATTCTACAGAACGCCACCGCCACGTCAGGCCGCCCAAAGTCTTCACTTGAATCATGGCCGGCAACATGAGACCCTGAGCTAGTTTCGACGCCGTCACGTCCTGCGGCCTCACGAACATGACGAAAGAGATACCCGTTCATACAATTATCGGTCACAAGATAGGGTGCGATGAGAATCCCATGAAAAACGCTTGGGAGACGGTGAATAGCCATGACAATAACGGAGAGGAGCGTTGTGGTGATGAGAATTCTGGAAGATTGCCACCATAACAAGAGTGCGGGCGAAAAAAATTGTCAAACCCTGAGATATGGATACTCACAGGATATATATCTGCCCGTCATTGAATACCGTTCTGGAAACTTAAAGGAGAGGAAGACGTCTTCCGAATCCGACACGCCAGAACTTGAATCTCCGAGCTTGTGATAAAGCAATGGTCATACGCGCTGATCCTAGGGAAAGGGGCTCTCCCCGGTGATCTATGGCTCTCAGACCGAGCACTCGATACGAAAAACAAGGATGTGGTTCACCAGTGGGATCAAAAGTAACGTCGTAGCTAATGGGACATTCAAGTCGACGATCATGCAGCGATCGGTACCGGGAATAGCGGCACCTGATGTTACGAGCGGGATGAACGCAGAACATGCCGTCACGATGAAGAACGAAACAAGCAAGAACCAGATGACCCGGCGGTTGGCTAGGTAGACGGCCCAGACTCGAAATCACAACAGGAGAGTCCGAAACAAAAAGGGGGAAAAGCCCCCAAGAAGGAGTTTGATAAGGAGGTTGCAGTAGGGGTTCGCCGTGTCAACTAGTAGCAGTTTGAGCCTTAAAGCCAGGCAATACAGAGGGGAAAGAAAAGGATCTCACGGAAGAATGCCGCGCCTAGCAACAAATCTGAGGGTATTTGGTCAGCCGAGAAAATAATCTGTGAGAACTTAGAAGGCAAGCAATCGCGAGACGAACCTAGTTATGACGTATATGATCGTTGGCCATCCGAATTTTGCCCTCCCAATGACGATGAGCTTTCGCCAGATTGAGAATAACGTCCCAAATATATAAAGAGCTATTTGTTGAAGGTGTGTGGAACGACAATAAGATAAGACTGCATTGGGTAGGGCCGCTTCTATTCACTGCAAAAGCGCTGGCCCGGACAGTGTACCGAGCGCTCTGGATGTAGGTCAGGTTCTCCGTCATCTCTCCGGGGGGTAAGCATAAATAAACATCGAGATTGAGAAGCTCTTGAGAGTATATATACTCACCTTTTCGGATTATGCTTCAACAGCCTTCGACGGAGCACGGTATGTCGATATTTCAATCACAATAATTAGGACAGCAACGTTTTCTTTTATTGTGTCATTACCACTACAGCAGTAGCTCCGTTCACGATGCATCGTTGATCTTGGAAACAAAGCACGGAGGTGGGATGAATTTTGTCAGGAATTGGGCTCTCAAAAGAACTTTATTTCTTTCAATGAAATTATTGGCTCTCGCGCTCTTGCTTGAACGCGGCACTTCACTGAAGAGCGTACATCGTCGATGTACGCTGTCCGGGAGTCGAGACCCCGGAAGCAGGCTACTACATGGCGGCATGTTTGTGTTGATCCGGACAGGCCAAACGGACTCAATCCCAATGTGATCGGAGTTGTAAGTAGGATGAGCTAGTATCGCGCTGGAGAAAGAAGTGTCAGTTTTGGTTATATTCACTGGCATGTTGACCTTGCCAATCGCGACGTGATGCTTGCAAGGCTCCGTACTTCCACAGCCAGCTGATACCTTTCAATATCTGATTTTGGTTCCTTCTCATACTATCTTTACAATGAATGAAGCCTCAAGGAAGGTTTTGCGTAGTACATGTCCTCCATTTAGACCATGCCACCGAAAGCCCAAAGATCCCCGATACAGGAAAGCGTAGTGGTCAACCGTCATCAAGCGCCGATATTCTTAGCATTTAACGACGGTGATGAGTGCTCTTCGTTTTCTACTTTTCAATAACCAGTCGTTCAGTCGTCCATCCAATATAGAAAAGGCATCTATGCAGAACTCTGGGTCCACGACCAGCCAGCGTTTATAGCTCTTTCCTCCTCTCCTCGACCCACTTCCTGTCTTCCTCTGCAAGCCCCGCCTCGAAGCGCTCAAACACACTGGTAGCTTCAGCGAATTCCCTTTCTACAATCTCCACAATGTTCTTATTCCGTGGGGTTATTGAGCAAGTGAATTTGGGTGAAGGGACGATTCCCTGGGAGCGTGGAAGGAATGTACCCCAGAATTAGAAGCGGAAGTTATAGACAAGGTAAGGTGCTGTACGTACCACTTCGTACGCATTGAGGTCTATTGCGATGTCATTCCCGTTAGCATCTTTCGCGGGACTAAAATTGAAGGCCCAAAGAAGGTTCATGGTGTTGAGTGACTGACGATTGATGGTAAATATGGGAGAACTCAGAAAGAAGGCCATGAACTCACTGCATTATTATGTCCGAGATCAGCGCCGGGACAAATTCTCTGAATAGTATAGTCAGCCGGGAAGTGTTAAATGAGGAAACGGGAGCAAGACCTACCCTTCCAGACCCGAATACAAGTGTTGACCTGAACCCGTTGTCATCGACACCAGGTTTAGTGCCGTGTTCAGTGAGGATGTATCGATCCGGCCAAAACTTTTCAGGTTCGTCGAAGTAGTCTGTTTTTCATGTCCGCGCAAATTATGGGCGAGAATGTGGATATGAGTATGTAGGAGACGAAGAAGACTTACTGGGGTCATGGAAAACACCGTCTGTAAAGCAGATAGGGTACGTTAGCGTGCGAAGCTCCAGAGTCTCACTAAACGTACATAGGTTTTGATATATCATAGTCCCCGTGGGTAGCACATATCCCTTGTACTGCGGACATTTCCCGATTCCGCATAAGTTACTCGCTTACAATCGACATGGCAATGGTGTTGAAAGGCCTACCTCTTCATCGGCAGTCGTTGCGTGAGGAATCGACAGTGGCACTGGCGGCCTCATTCGGTATACCTACGTTTATCATTGAATTAGAATGGAAAGGATGCCAGCGAATCGTAGGTACGAACCTCGTTCACGACAGCTCTAACATAGGGGAGATCCTCTAAATCCTCCATCCTCGGCGCCCTGTCCTCCCCAATAACTCGATCGATTTCCTCTTGAGCTTTCTTCTGTGCCTCGGAGTTTACCGAGAGGAATTGCATGAGGAATCGAATGTAGGCCGCGGAAGATTCGGAACCGCCTTCCAGGAGAACGCCTGCGAGAGCCCTAATTACGCAGATCTGATTAAGATTGACTCTACAACTCAGGAAAGAAGGAAAGACGTACCCGACCAATTCCCTGCTCATATCGAACTCCTTCCTCTTTTTCAAAACTTCTTCCACGAAACTATCATTCAGAACCGCCCCCTCCACGCCTCTCTCTGCCTTATCCATCCGGTCCTCACACTCTTCAATCAATCGGAAGTATAATCCGTGTTGCTTCTCGCGGATTTTCTTAGCCAGCTGCTTCCACGGTGCTAACTTCTCCGGGATAAGTTCTACTATGGGTCCGAGGGCCGGGTAGAAGTCGACGGGGGGCTGCTTGGCATTTCCGAGGTCGAGTGCGTCGAACCACAGAGCATTGATTTCGTAGAACGAGCGGGATTCGTATGAGTCGAAGCGAGGGCAACGCTTACCAAAGAGAATGGACATGATGACGGAATTCGAATAGCGCCCCGTGTGCTCCCAGAATTTCTGGAAATTAAGCGGCTGAGTCCTGAGAAACTTGAACCCGGTGACCCACTGCCTTACCTGGGGAGTTTGAATCAAATCGTATACGAGCTGGATGGATTCAGCCATTTGAATAGGAACGTGGCCGACAACGGCCGTAGAACTGAGAATTGCATGTGCGGCCTTTCGTTGTTTCTTCCACTCTTCCGCTGTTCACCCGAGTCAGTTTGTTGGCTTGATCCAAAGGCGATCGAACACTCACTATACCGCCCAAAGGCCAAATGCAATCCATCAGTGATGGTTTGAACCATGTAGCTGTCCGGTCTATCCGCTGTCGTTGCGCTCCGTTTGTCAAGAAGTTCCTTTACAGAGTCGATTCCACTTAAAACAACAATGGTCTTGGGACCGGCTTTGAGGGAGTAAATATCTCCGTATTGGCGGGCCCATTCGGTGAACCTGGTCGACAGAGTGGGAGAAAGTTATCAGTATGATAGAAAAAAGCTGCGATGGTGAACTGGAGGCGAGACGTGCGACAAAAGGCAAACGGAAAGCAAAATCAGACACCCAGATCCAGTATTACTCACTTGATTTGCGGGTCTTTGAGAGGCATGATATGAATATTTCCAATCAACGGCTTGGTGGGAGGTCCGGGAGGAAGATTGGCATCTCGCCTGCCAACTCTCCAGAGTCTTGTCACGACCCATATGGCTAGACAGACGAGGACCGGAAAAGCGAGAGCCATTTTGGCCTTCGAGGCTGTGGTAGATAGGGAGGGGATATGTGGCTCACGAAAAGGATAGGGCAAAAGAAGGGGGGGGAAGAAGGAGGGAAATGCAAGTAAGCCCGTAGATGCGCCAGGTTATAGGCATCACGTCTAAAATGCCGCTTATCCATTGCAGGACACCAGGTGAGCACTAGGTGCTGATCTTGTTGTTGATCGTACTCTGGACTGCTCTGTTTTGGCAAGCTTTGTGTATGTTAACGGAAGGATCCGAGTTTTCTTAAGAGTACCAAGAACTCGTGGAAGTTTTCGAGGGCCCTGATAGCCCGATAGGATACCGAAGTCGGAACAAGTTAGCGTCGACATGAAGAGATACTAAGTAATGGTCTCCCCCTTTCTCCCTGCCTTGAGGAGGTTGGATGTGAGTGTTAGCGTACAGAGAAAGCACGAGACCCGACATTGAGGGCAAAACGCGAGAAATTGATATCCGCCGCATTGACGACGATCATGAGGAGGCCCAGGGCCGTAGCGGGTGTAAAGAAGAGGCCATGCCAGATATCAGTCCTTCAAGCCAGAGACGATCGTAAGATAAATTAGTCTATCGTCCATTTGAGAGCCAAAGTCATTGAAGTTTTGAAGTTCGCCGCGCCGAAGTTGAACGTTGAACGTTGAACCTCTGAACATCATGGCACAAGGAGAAGACATCGTGTAACGCACCAGTCACTATTTGCTTACGTCCGTCACTGTGCCGTGACATTCTGACCCGTTCACCATCATCATCACAAATTAGACCTCTCGCCAACCTCTCGCTCTTTTGCCAGCTCCCGTTTCTGATCATGCTTTCTCTTTCAAGACTCAACTCCTGTCGTCATCATCCCAGCGAGCTCGACTGGAAAGCAAGCAAACGGATTTGCAGGATAACGGGTTCATTTGACAGGCGAATGGTCGCATTGAAATGGTTGGATTATGAGGTGCGCTCAATGTGTACACCAAGCTCAAGTACCCTCCCATCTTCAAGCCACGTCCTATCATCCTACGTCAACCCCAAAACTCTACAGTACAGAACCTGTCCGAGACTTCGAACGAAGCATAGGGGATCAGTGATAATATGCTAGATCCCAAGGTCAACGAACAGTACAAGACGGAAGGAATCCAAAGACTTCTACGCCTATGACTCGGACAATGATCCATATCCCTCACGATCATTTGCACCTCGTTCACTCTCGAGTATCACGACCCTTGCATGTATATGCGTCCTCCCACGATTCCGTTGTTATGTGTCGGGCTCGTAAGGAGAGTGTTCCGTTCCATTCTACCCAGGCCTAATATCGATGCGTCAAGACGAGCGCGGGTCCTAGACCTAAACCAAACCTTTTATCATTGTTTTTGGTGACGAAGTCTTGGTCGGGTCATATTAGGTCCAGTTTGTTGATAGCCGTCCGGGTGTTGTGAATCAGACAAAGAACCTGAACTGGAATATCTGCCCATTGGTAGTATCCTCGGCCGGCACTCGGTGAAGGTCATTGGCGAGCATGGCCATAGGCCTGATGGTCTAGTAGTATGATTCCTTGTTAGGGTTCGCAATCTGTGGGTTTCTCGAGGAGGTCCCGGTCAGGCCCTGAAAGGCCTGAAAGGTGGAATTTGGAGCACTTTTTGCCTCCCTTGCATCACCAATCAGAGCTTGGTCAGTGCCAGTAGCGTAGCTGCCACCGGACGAGCCCGAACATCAACTCAGTGCTTGGGAGTAGCAATTGAACAAGGATATTTCGACATGTATAGCCTTTGCCACTATACATCGAAGGCGTGTTTCTAAATTTGTACATTGAAACAGACGTGCGAGTGACCCAAGTTCGGCCTAATCACCTAGACCTGGTTTTGACCCCTCGCAGCATTGTAGCTACGCGCGATAACGCCGTACTCGGGGAAATACCTAAGGAGGGGTTCTACCCAATACTATAATGCACAGTAGTTGGAATAGAACGCACTTGTCAAAGAAAGGTATCAACTCTGGTGCTCCGGGAGTCGACCTCCAGTCCCTCATAAGATCAGCAGCGATAGCAAACAACGAGAGGTTCTGGACACCCGCGTCCCTCATACGATCGTTGGCTTCCTTAGCCACACGCTCGCTGTACGTTCCCGAAGCTTGGGAATTGTGAAAGACGGTGTATCCTGCTTCACGGAGGGACAAGGCGAGGAAAGCGGTGCAGACCTACGGGAATTTTTCAGCGACCACGGAAAGGGAACAACGTGGATAAGGGGAGTGGGGGATGCACTGACATCGGTTGCAATACTGGCGATGATCACCTGGGTCTTGCCTGTAGCGTTAACGGCTGCACGGAATTCGACGTTGTCCCAGGCATCGACTTCCCCCGGGCGCTTGATCAGTGGAGCATCAGGGTGCAAGTCCAGGATCTCCTTCAAGATAGGTCCATTCGGGCCTAAAATAGAGTTTTGGGGGGAGGTTGTCGAGTTGATCAAGTATAACATATGTAGCAAGAAGAATGATGCACACCGGTCTCGGAGCTCGATGTTATCACCGTGGGTAGGCTAAACACTTTGGCGATTTCGGCGTGGGCGAGAACGTTGTTCTTGAACTGGACGGGATCGTAGTTCTTTACAAGGTTGAAAAGTCCAACCTGGTGGTCAACGATAAGGAGGACCGTGTTGTTTTTGTCGATTCGTTCAAACGTGTACCCGAAAGCTGCGATGACACGGTTTAGTCGTGGGTTGATTTGAGACATGAGTGTAGCGAGCATTACCGCCTTGGAGACCATAGAAAACGGAGGTAGCAAGGAAGGCAGTTAAAAAACGCATGGCGCAACGTTGAGGAGTAATGACTGAAGCAAATGCGTATCCGTTTCGAGGCAAGAGGGGGTATATGACCGTCCAGGCCTATTCTAGCCTCGCGGCTCAGATAGGGTGTGTTTACAGAAATCTCGATGAGTAAATTCCAAGTGTTTCTGGCGGTTCGGTTCGACCTCGGGTGCGGAGTCTTGGAAGAATTACAAATCTCCAGGTGACCACCGATTCTTGAGGTTCGTCTACAGTGTTCTAAAGAACTCCAGTACAAAACTCTACTACCTCGAAGTCGGCAGCCTAACACGGGCTCTCAGAGTAATGAATGACTATGATCAGTTGGATATTGGCCAGCAGGTAGACTGTCTGTAGTCACGATCATTAGAACATCACTTCCTTTAAGGTGACGTACTCAATTCGATAGTCCTTCTAACAACGCTAATCGGTATGGCAGGTGACCCATCCTAGATGCGGATGGCATCGAGTATGGTCCGACCGTCCGTCATCCGCATCTGCGCCTCATTCATCCGAGCCGTCAGGCCATGCGAACGCAGTCAATGTTGCAGAAGGGAAGAAAATCGTTCCCGTAGCGGATACAGGGAAAACTTAACAGACACTGATGATTCGTTCCGAATTCGATCTGTTGTCAAGCCCGAGTCCCATCAGATAGGTGCTTGTATCAGCAGTGTGAGGCCGACTCACTGTCAAAGTTACTGACCCCCAGTCGCCTTGACTGGGTCTCGCCTCTTAAGCGTCTGACAATGACGGGGATCAATTTGGTGGTCGCGGTAAAAGTACGAAGGTATGACAAGCTTGTGACGTTCTATGTGCTTCTATGTGATACTGTGACATGTCCGACTTTGCGCACTTCTCCACGCCGTCTTCGCTCTCGCAGTGTTCGATATCTGATAAACGAAGCGCACAGCGGCACAAAACAGCTCTTGTAAGTATGTGACTTTCTCGACTTGATCTCTCTGAGGGCTCATATAAGACTAACTTCACTTTCTTAACAGATACAACGTTGGGTTTGGCTTGCATAGTAGAGTGACAGTGCATTGAAGTTTTGCTTCATGGAGATACGCTCATAACATGGGATTCGGAGCTTATCTCACTCCTATCTTCGCTCGTGTTAGGAGAACTCTTCTCTTCCAGACGATAACTACTTGGTAGGGCTGGGAGCTGAGTTGGCGGTGACAGGCGTGCTCGCAATGTACAAGCTACTCACATTTCTTCAACTCAACATTTCACTACAGACAACGTGAAGAATTGCGTATCGTACGGTTTCAAGGCATGAAAAATGAGGCGGCCCTACTCTCCGATGTTCCAGTTCGACCAAATTTAGTCTCGACGGCCACAATCTTGCCGTATTTCACTAGGGGACACTCTAGTCGTAGAGCAGAACCATTTAGAAGAGAGCTCCACTCGGCTCACCAATGGTTATTTGGGCGGTAAATCTGGTAGTTGGTTCATGCGGCATCGGCATTTATCGTACGTCGTGCATGCTATCCTTGCACGGGCCCTTTCTGGCTTCAAGATTGGTTCACAAGACAAAGCCTCTGTGTTGTTCAGAACTGAATAAGCCTGGTAACTCGCATGGAGCCTTTAACACTCCCTGCAACTCCGGTTTTGTTCGCGATGCACGTCAGGCGCCGGCCATCACTGAAGGTCTTACCGGATAGGAAATGGCCTTTACTACAGCACCTCTTTGATTCATGGCCCTCGAGATCCCTGGTCTATGTCTTGAAACTGTCTGTGCCCTGTAGCAGTCCCTCTTTTCAAGTATGTGTATAGCTGGAGATAGTAGACTCTTGTTGCTCAGGTGGCCGCCTAATTCCATTCTTTCCTTTACGATACCTGAATATCTACAGAGGGCTCCAAGAGGCATTGCTCACGGCGAGTATCAGGAGGTCTGGTATCTACTATGTCAACACCTCCATCTCCTGGTATCATTTCCTGGCGTCGACAGATACAAACGCGGGCTCTCTACCCTTGTACTATCGCATCGTCCAGATGTCTACAATGCAAGCCAATATCCCGGGTGTCAGTTGGCGCAGCTTGTGCATGGCGTTATTCTCTGTCTAGCCTTTTCTCGCTGGGGTTACAACGATCCCCGTATGGTCACTGTAGCTTGACTGCCGTTAAAGTCGTAACTCACCTTCGCTCACAGCAGCGACCGACTCGGAGACTCTCACTTGAATAGATCTTATTGAGCCTCCCGTGTTACTTATAGAAGGGATCCTCTCTTTTAGTAGTGCTATGGGAACACTACTAGCACATAAGGGTCTTCAAACTGTTGAAGTCCATTCTAGTATTGCCTTGCCCGTCGCCCGTCTAATTCAACCATAACCGACAAACCCGTTTTGTGTCTATCTCCGAGGTACTCTTTGAATGAAAAAGTACACTCCTATGTAGGCTCTAGCAAGGCTTCACTCGGAAATCTTAACGTCCACTGGCCCTTTGACCTGCTCCCCTCCCTGGCCCGTCAATGTACTCGTGGATTTATACGTAGGTAGGTACACGGCGTGGACCTACTATGAGCTGCCGTGGTACGAAACCTATAAATACTTTCTTACCCCGTCACCCCATGAGTTTACACTCTGATCAAAGCAATATTCAAAGGCCTTTTGAGTTATCCGATAAGCTGGTACCGCAGTCTCGGCTGCTACCCACTAAAGTCTACTATATACATCACTCAAGCTTTGACGCATGGTACTACGTACATTGAATCCCGGGACCCGCAGGGACGTGTCCTACTAGCTTTATTTACGCGGTTTATACACGGAACATGCAAACCTGCGCTCAGCATTCTATCCACGTGTCCGTGATACCATTCATCTCGCCCCTAAATTCAAAGCTTCGCTTCTTGATGTACCCATTAGCGGACCTTGGGCCACCAAGCGTGTGGATCGCTCGTGAGAATGGTTATGAAGGTTTAGCCGTCCCCTCCAATGATTTATGCCATAGGGAAGAACTACGTCAAGGAGGTTCGGGTATCCCAGTCAACGCTCGTAAAGACAGCATCTCCCGTCGCCGGCGGAGCTGACTGGTGTTGCTGCTGAACCGACGATCCTTGCGAGTGTAGGTGAATAATGGCTCTGCAGCCCTTGAACGTATCGCGTGTGAAATCAGTGCCAATTGAGTGTACGGGAATATGACATACCGCGCGTGAGGTTACCGAAACGAGTAGTCTAGGATCGTAAGTCCAAGTCAGCATCGATCTATGGTAATACACAACGAGCTGGACTCACGGGAAGATGAATAACGACAGAAACCCCAGGCTGTAAAGCCCAACCACCATGCTGCTCACCAGCCCTTGTGGAATCTTCTGAGTCAGATTGTAGATCACGAAAGGCTCCACAAAAGGTCACTTACCAATGACAGCGAGGAACACGAAGAATGCGTCTCGATTGAGTATACCGCGAAGGTTCCGAGTTGAAACGTCGTGTAGTCGGAACGTCTTGAGCAGCGTCAAACCCAGCAAGACTCCCTGCAGGGCTATCTCTCCGATGCTGACTTCGCGTAAGTAGATCGTGTTATGAGAGGAAGAACTGGCTCACACAAAGACAGCAACTTCTGGGTTTGTGTGAAGCTTTCCGTGTGTAGTCATACATACCAGTTTGAAGTTTCCATGAGCCCCGCTGGTTGTAATCATAACCCACAAGAGGGCTGACGTTCGAGTGAAAAATAACGAGCATATGAGTGCGGCAACGACTCGGCTTTTATCGTACAGCGCATATACTGGGAAGTACCAATCGAGTCGTGAGTGAGCTTCCGGGTTGATCATTTAGATTCTCACCTCGAACCATGAACAGAATCTGGAGGGTTGTGAAGTTGACCAGTATGGCACTCTCTTTGAATGTTTGGTACACATGACAGATATGATTCGGAACAGTGGTGCGGTACTGGTGCCTCCAGATTGAGGTAATGATCACATCGACCCTGGCGAGAGAAAAGGGCCGAGAAAAAAGTGTCAGTCACGAAGCTTCTCCGCGAATTTGAGTACAACACCCACAATTGCATGGCAAACGTCGGATACTTGAAACTTGAGTACAGAAGATTGGAAGTGTTCATCTTCAGATTGAACCTGAAGGATAGAGGACGACTCGTGTTTACTCGAATTTAGGGGCGACGGATACCATAACTTGACATACCGATCCATGGTAAGTCGTTCCTTTTCTCGACACAGGTATACATCTCCACCTGTTAACACCAGTCCGAGACCTGGATTGCTTTTCTGCGTTAGTAGAGAAATAAGAGGCCCTTCCGAATGGAAAAGCTCTGGGGCTAGAAACTTACACGAAGCAGCGAGCTTGATGTTCATGGTAGGATGAAGGGTTGTAGTCGGTGGGAATGGACCAAGCGATTCCATGACATCCATGACAACCCTTTATACCGCCTATTGAGCGCTCACGGCTAAAACGCTAAAGCCACACCACTAATTCGAGGTAAGAACGTTCAATTATTTGCCACCTTAAACGTTGGGGACCCAAACTGACTGAGCTTACGCTAAAACTTATGCTTGGCCCTCGGTATGTATTCGATCACAGATTTCAGCTTGATGGCGAGCGCATTCGGACTCTCGCCGTCTGAGAGAAGGCAAAGAATTGTGTCTGCTGGTTTAGGGGAAATTTACCGTCCATCAAAATGAAGGGCAGCAACAACATAGACCGAGTGGTTGACCCAATATACTTGCAATATGTGTGAAATCTCTAAACGGGCGGGGAGCCAGACTATTGGCTAGAGAATGAATAGACGCTCCAGCCCTAGAAGCCCGATCTTCGCTCGTCCTGAGTTCATCATTCTGGCGGGAGGCGGATATCTGACTCGGATGAAAAATTTCGAGGCGGTGGTCCAGGTGGAAGGTTGTAGTGACCCAGTAATGGTGGAAGCGTCATGGACTATGTCACAGGCAGGCAAATGGTCCATGGACCGATCAATAGTAGCTTGGGGTCTTGGAACCAGGCACAGTGTTCGCGGGTATGGTGGCTGTTTCGACCCAGTGAATACACGACTTTGATACTCAGTGAATGTCGCGGTTGACCTTCTGCCGGTTATCCCTTGAGTTATGATATATAATATATCAGGTACTTACGAACACACCTTTTCCGGCTTCCGTCGCAAGTTGGCTCGACATTGAATTGAAGGTCTCTAAAATGCATGATCCTCTGCCGCTTGGATGCCCACCAATCACTGAGGCTGCTATATACTCTACAAGTCAGGTTATTGTACATCCGTTACGGATCTCCTCCACTATTATCCGATTAGGCATCTCGGAGTAATCTTCAGCGGGAGCTGCGGTCCCTCGCTCTCTTTTCCTTTTACCGTGGGAACAGCCAATACAGGGAACTCTGGCTCGATCTCTAAACCAGGTGGAATAGAAAATTCGAACTGTTCGAGTAGGCCAAAGACGATCGCCTCAAGTTCCATGAGTCTGATGTGAGCTATGTCAAAATACCAAAGAGAATTAAACCCAAGTTTATCCAGCTACTCACGCGAAACGCCATCTATGTATTCCGCACATCAGTTTCAAGTGACGATGAGAGTCCGTTGAGTGAGCTCACCCGATGCATCCCTTTGGGCCACCACCTTCGTGAGTGTAAGCACAACAAGATCAATCACACTAGAAACAATGGCATACTGAACGTCAAGATATTTGCGAACAAACCCACTTGTGCTTGCTTCTTCTCCTCGGAGTCGAGACGTAGGTGTCGTCGTGGATTCCATTGGCTGGCATCTTCCCCCCAAACACTTTCGAGGCTGAACAATGGGGAAAGGACACAAGGAACGTCAAAGGCAATGTGTGAGATGGGGGGACGAACTCGATACGAACATACCGATTATAAGTTGAGATGTCCACCCGAATTCTCTGACCTTCGTTCACCAGTATCTCACTGACAGATTTTCCACCCTCAGATAACACCGGGAAGTCCAACAAAAGGATGTCGTTCTTCATCGCCTCGCGGTCGACAGTTGGCACGACAGGATGTAGACGAAGGGCTTCCTAGAACACACAGCGTAAAGCATAAGTAGGGGGGGGGGACCATAAAGGCGTAAATTCGATTACCTTTAGTATGAGTGTGAGATGCGTCATGGAATCATAATCAGAGCTAGTCAATTCGCCCGGGTTAACCTCGCGAGCCTGCTTAATCTCCTCATACACCTTGGATTGGTCTTCCGGATGCATGCTGAGTTCGTAAAGGATCCATGACAGAGTGTATCCCGTAGTATGATGTCCGGCTTGAATGAGGGTTCTGAAGGACCAATGATACGACTTGAGCGCTCAGGACGACGGCCAGATATAGAAATATTTGTACTGACGACATCTGAGCGAGTATCTCCGCCTCATTTAACCTTTTCTTTGGGTCCTCCTCTCTATTTGCGCGAACTAGATGCCTTATGACCTCAAACACTGCCATGTGCTATCTTCAGCTAGTGCACGTACCTAAAACGCTTAGGACATCCCGCTCTTTTCCAGCACCACCTATAGAATCCAAATTCAAGCCGGCCTCGTTCATCAATTCTTTAGCTTTCTTGTTTGAGAGCTTGAGGTATTTTTGGGCTATCTTTTCTATGGCTGTTGGAAGGTATTCTCCTTGTAGGGAAGCCAGAAATGACGGGATGTAACGTGGTATTGCCATCAGCACTGTTGTGAGCGGATGGCCATCCAGGGTCTGTTCTCTACGGTTCCGAACAGATGATGAGTAAAATACTAGGGAATGGTTTCACGAAGGGCGAAATCACTCAAGTTGATATAACGTCTGCGTGAGCTCGTTCGGTTTGCTTTCAAGCGCTCGGAATCGATAGTTGAAGGCGCCTAGCACATAATCAGTTGGGCGATCTCTAAGACGAGATTGGTACAACTAACTTTCCCCAATTATATCAAGCGCAGCCTTGTGAAGCCATGGGATGATATCGATGGTTGTACTTTCCCCTTGGAGTTCTTGATTCCATTTCTCAGTGAGCTATTCAACGCCGTGACCATATGTTTGATTTATGCGCTTCGATGGAAGAAATAACGTACATGGGTGGCGTGTGCTTGAAAGAGAGGCAGGAACCGTCTCATATGATTGATGGAGAACGCGGGACTCAGAACCCTTCGATGCCTTCTGTGGTCTTCCCCTGTTATCAAGTGATTTCATGTTATATGACACCGTCATATCTCGCTGAGTATATCACGGCGAGGAAGACTCACCCACAGCCCAGAGTACTCCCTTCCCAAACAGCATCTGGAAAAGCCTTCGGACTTCCCTAGCCTCTGGGTAATCCTGTACCGATTCGTGAAAAACACGATGTATGGCTCTTGGGTCTGAAATGACGAGCATTGGTTGCTACGGATGTTTGATTATCGAGAATGAGAGAGGAATGCGGCGCTAATATCAGTGAAATTGCCAACGTACCCCGAAGCAGCCTTTGACTTTATAGGCTGTACCGTATACCCTTGTCCAAATGGCCAATATCCCAGTCAGTCCGCCCACTCTCAGGTGGTGCTCGACTCCTATAAACATGTCAGCTTAGTCTGGAGACAAGACAGGTAGCTCACCGAGCAAGAACGAAGGGGACGGAGGACCTCTGAGGCCTTTGAGCACGTCTCGTCGCTTATTGAGGTACGTATAAGAGAGTAGGAGGAAAGCAAGGCCGAAAACTGCAAAATCGACCAGAGTGAACATAATGGTTTGGTTGAGAAGACGATAAGGGATTTTTGGGTTTTATATGACCTTCCAGCTTCTCGAAAAGGCATCAATGATCCTTGGCTCTATCATGAGAGTGTCGTGCTGTTTACATCAATTCCTTACGGAGCGAAAGATGGCCCAAACTCTATTGAACGGGAAGAGTGGTAATAGTGCGCGAGCCGAGCTTTTTGTTGATAGTAGAACTTTCTTTGGTACACCCAATGACAACCAGTCCTTGATCGTGTATTTGATCTAACGGCTGACCAATGATGAGCTGGGGCCTATAGTCAGTCCCCAGTTGGTATTGTTAGTCGTCGTCCTTTCCTCTACGTCCCCTGTTGTGATATCTTGACAGAAGTCCGTTCGGAACGGTTCTGTATCCGTAGCGTATTCAGAGAACTCGGCGGAAATGAGAGACGGAGGGCCGATGTGTTGTAAAGATTGGGGGCCGACATTGAGGTTTCCAGACTAAGTGAGAGCCCGGCACAAGAGAGAAAGAACATCCTATAAGAGTCTTATCGTAGTTGCTTTCTGAGACATGGAATGATCTGCGCAATCTTTCGGCAATGTAGTCAGCATGTGGGAATGTTGGGCCTGTGGTCGAGCCGGCGAGGTTCTATATGCGGTAAAAACAAGAAGGACTTGCAAATGATCTTCCAATTGGGGCGTGTACAACTGGGTGCTGAATAGCCCTAGGACCGTGAGTTTGACCTCGGTGGGCGGTGGCCCACCAGCTCGGCACTTTCCATCCAATCCGTCAAGCATATTTTGAAGAACATTTGTCTCACAAATCTTGACCGGGACTCCGATGAGATTCAGTGACCAAGCCAAACCACGTCTCATCTGCTCGCCACTGACACAGCCATAGTCTTTCAGGGTATCAGTCTGAACGTTTACACGGAGGCGTCAGCATACCCTCATCGAGCCCCGAATATTCTGGATAGACGCACAAATGGGTTGTTACAAGTACAGGCGTGTATGTATACTCGAAACCGGCGCGGCGAAAGAACAGTTAATACAGGAAAAAACGAGAGGATCGATGCATCGTGGACGGGAGTTGTTGTCATCATTGCCTCTCATCTCGACTGTTTTTCATGCGACCAAAGCTACCTGGCCCTCACTTTTCTTCTGCTTCTCCTCCTAGTTGATTGAATCCACATCGGCCGTCGGATTGTGGACTTGGATGTCTACGCTCGCTTGTAAACCACTCATATTTGACTCGGTCCTTTGTTGAGTCCCCCTGCTCGCGAAATGGATCGTACTCACTTGTTCAAGTTGAATGGTTTCCACAGATTTTCCGTATGCTACGTGTACGATGGTCGAGGTAGGTGCGACTCTGCGACGAGCCCCTATCCAGTAAAGTACTTCTAATTCGTCGGACAAAGTATTGAAGCACTTACCGACATCATGATGGCGGTAGCGCTGAGATCGACAGGAGTGGTTTCATAAAATTGGGTCCGTCAGAAAAGGTACAATAGTCGATACTATGAGCATTGTTGGGTACAACGACACGGTTTCCAGGTTATAGCTCCAGAAATGGGATGAGCTTCCAGGATACTGGATTGAGAAGACTCGGCGGCGACGTATATGACAGCAACGAATAGTACCTTTCAAGGACTGGGCCCCCCATGTCCTTGCGTGCTTCCCGACTGATCGACCAAATCCTCCCGCCCACACTCCAATGCAAGCAAGAGCACGAATGAGTATCAAACTGCAAGCGAGCCTACTGCATATCGGAAGTGGCTACTCGCCGGGTAAGAGGAATAGCCTACCAAGCCTCCAGAGCGACTGGCCTTTCGAGTATCGTGCCAGCTGCAACTGCCTTCAAGAATCGAGGATTAGAAGGTCAGTTGTCCCCGCGATTATAAATCGAGAGAACCTCGTTCTATCTCTTCGTTCACTTAGTATTGCACAAATTCTCACCCACATATGTGGCGCCTACGAAGCGGGACAACGGCTCGCGGATATTTCGCGACTCACAGTGCATCCGTGTCCTCGGCACAATGTCACCTGGTAAAAGCGATACTGGTGGACTGTATGCTGTATCAAAAAGGGGGTTCTAGCCTTCCAATCAACCTCCATCGTTGATAACGTTGCCCCGCTGTTGCTGGATGTTACCTTCCCCCCATTCTTTACCCCGGTATCATACCTTCGCGGATCCCTATGCGGCGTCAGGTAGGGATGCACAATGTAAACGCATAACATCTTGTCGAAATCATTGGCACAAACAGTACTATGACGGAGACGAAAACAACTCACCGTTTCCGGGTGCACTTTCAACGATGTGGTGAATAGCTTTGAATAGCATGATCGTATCAAGATCCCAATCGTGCGGTTGATATTGGGTGTGCCGATGCTCGGAGTGTTATTCAAATTCATATTGCGACTCACCATCAACGGCCCAGCTTGAGTATCGCCTGACTAGTGCTAGGATCGGGTACAGAATGTTCGCCTTGTTCTCCCTCTCACAGTTCTGATGCTGATGATCGAACAGATTCGGGAGTGTTTTTGTTCGGGATAATATGATACCAAATTGGAAGCGCTTCGAAACTACATAGGAAATCTTAGAACACGAACCTTTACCCCCGCGGGATATAAGTTGGGAAGAAGATATTTCGGACTTCGCGAGGACGGGGTAGTGGTGCTAGTGAAGGTAACAGAAAACGGTGAAACCCTCTATTTTACCACTCGACCGGGGTTTGTGCTTCCCTTTGGCGGGCCCAATTGAACTTACTCACAGTTAGCGAAGATCGCACGTTTAGAACCATCTTTCCATTATGATGTATAACTGAAACGTTCACCCAGTCTCACTCGACAAGGCCGCGGGCATGGTGACCGATTGCGTCGATCTTACTCACAGTTCGCCACAAGATTGAGTTGCTTCATCGTGTGTAGCAATTTAACCTTTTCGGTAAGCAAGTCATATAATATATAAGTTCTCAACTTCAACTCTCGCTAGAAACAGCTACCCACTCTCTTCTCGCCCTTCGAGAGATAAATGTCCTCCCAAGAAAGCGCGGAAGAAATCCTGAGGCCCTTCCTCACGGTTGCGGTGGTCATCGTCAAGCCTATCGCCACACTCTCGGTCAGTGAGCTTTGAATTGGTGCTTTTTATGTGTTCTTACATATCTGCTTTATCAGTCCATGTTTCTCGTCTACGGTCAGAACCCCGTCTCTGATTAGAGTTATTCTCGATGATTGACGTCCCGTCTCTTCAACAGGGATGTACACGATCGTCTTCGGTCTCTGCATGAACGTCCTTCTCAGACGGCGATCTGGACTTGGGCTATATCTCGCATGCACCATATCCTCTTTCATCTGCGGGACTCTCTTCGTTGCGTTTGCAGCATTTGGTCTGACACGGCAGGCTATCATCCACTTTCGCCCCTTGAGAACGGGGGATTTTGAGACGGCTGTGAGGTACTTGACTCACGATCATGTAGCAGATGTTTGGACGTATGTGTTACTGGCTTCATCGTTCTAAATCCTTGTTTTCACGAAAGTTCACTGGCAACTAGATCCATGACCAACTTCACCGCCTCAGCGATGAAGTGAGTATACCTACCTTGGCATCTCGGGTCAACCAGCTGTTACTCACAGAATCCTTCGAAAGTGCTCTGGCTGACATCATGCTTGTGAGTTCGGCATCTCTGTAATGTATCACCGGTTCTGATCACCTTTCTCTCCATAGATCCACCGGTGCTACATCATTTGGGGATCTAACCGGATCCTACTATACGCTCTCAGCGTTGTGGGAATCATACTCAATGGTAGGTGTCTCCCGACCGGCTTGCACCTTGGAGCTGAAAAGCGATTTGTTGAAACTAGCGATTTCCTTTACAACCGCGACTATGGTTTCCGTTGCGGAGAGCGATTTACCCAAATTGCGATATGTCAATTCTATCGCTGGTAATATCGACCACGGAAATATGCTAGCAATCCTAGTGTTCAATCTATTATTGTCGCTGTTGACAGGTGGGTCGTAACGATACCGTTCCTAATGAATGCGTTAACGAATTCTATCACTTCCTTAGCTGGAAGGATTTGGTGGATCACTCGAGAAGCCCGGCGTCAGGCGGAGATGCCAGTCCAGGCAAAGTACAAAGCTATAGTTGCTGCCATGTAAGTCTCAGCCACTGCTTGGCTCCTGGCCAATTATCTGCACCACCATGCAGACACAAGCTCATTAGAACCACGTAGTCTCGAGTCAGGGTTACTATACCCGATCGCCCTCCTAGCCTCAGAGTTGGTATCCCTCATGCTGGACCCGGAAACTCGCGGAAAAGTCCCAGTTAGTCTCGAGCCCATCTCAAACTTAATGGCGGTACGTACCTCAAATAGTCTTGCTTTATCTTGAAAATTTCGTGACCTCTGTGACCTTCCAGGGCCTAGCACCAACGTTGATCATCGTTCGAGTTGCCTACGGAAAATCTGTTGACAGCGTGCAACAGGTGATTACGCGGACGATCCACTTTGCCGAGCAAGAATCTCAGGAAACACGCCCGGGCAGAAGCCTGAGTGCGCTACGTGCGACTGTGGACATCCGCTCTCATCAACAGACTGAGGATCTTGAGGCCCATAAGGAGACAGTAAATTTGCAGGAGAAGATAGACGAGACTCGGATAGTTTAATCGGAGGAATCATGATACTGCGTGGCCATATTTATTCATTCTTCCTTTGATCGCTTTGGTTTCACACCGTTCGTTCTGCCTGAGGCTATTTCATTCTTTTCACAACATCTGTCTCTTTCGCACTAATTGATCGAGGTTTATAGTACGTCTACCTAATTCATTGCCCTCTCTTACCCATTGCTCTGCCATTCCCGCCGTCTGGTACACAAATTCAATCTCGAACTCAAACGTCTGCAGTCCCGATGGCGACCTAATTGGAGCTGAAGCGCTGAGGGACATGGATCATCCATAAGATGGCTCGTGAAGATAGCTAGTCTTCGACCCCAAGTCCGATTTCGAGCACTAGTAAATTTTGTTGATCCATCTATTTCTCATCGTGAAGCTCTCCCTCCTTATTCAATCGCTCGTCATTTTTTCCCGCTGTCTCGAACGCATAGATCACTCCTACATATCAATTGGCAAGTCTTGTAAGCCCCCTTTATGCTGGTTCTATTGCTCCGTTGATCCTCATAGCAGTCGTGTTGTCCCGAGAAACTGGGCAGGTGACCGTGATTGTGCTCGAATTTCGGGAGTCAGGGTTAATGAGGACCTTGGTCGACTCGCTAGACATGTACGAATGCACAACTCCGGCAGAGTCAGACACAGTCAGTCCCAAAACCAATCAAGTTTAAAGTGTCCATGGGATGTCACAGAAGTGATAGGAGTGAAACGTTATTACAGGTACAAGGAAGGAAAGAATAAAGATACTCATGGTGCATTCTGGCTTCGTGATACCTGTTCACCCTGCGGAGACCCTCCGCTCCCGTTCAACCTCTCATCTATGTCGACTCGCTCACACGATGGGAGCGGGGGTCGACATTCTCACGGAACTCGCTTTGTGCCAAACGTGGTTCCCTGGTGATTTGTCTCCAGATCCGCGGTGTGAACAGACATCATCTGCCAGATGCTGTCCACTGTTTATTCCTAGGTGATGCGCGCTATTATAATGATGATGCAAGCTCTGAAAAATCCAAGTGATGAGAAACTTCGGCTTTGAGCCAAATAGCCGACTGACCACCATCAGAGTCGATACTGCAGCAAATTCAACTGGAATGGTGCCATGAAGATCTGGATCCATGGTTAAAAGGACAATCAATGCTACCATGATGCATGGTGGTTGGATATAAGG
>JANHQD010001383.1:0-26907 GCA_024721195.1 Marasmius sp. AFHP31 | reverse complement strand
ATTTGTACTGACGACATCTGAGCGAGTATCTCCGCCTCATTTAACCTTTTCTTTGGGTCCTCCTCTCTATTTGCGCGAACTAGATGCCTTATGAGCTCAAACACTGTCATGTGCTATCTTCAACTAGTGCACGTACCTAAAACGCTTAGAACATCCCGCTCTTTTCCAGCACCACCTATAGAATCCAAATTCAAGCCGGCCTCGTTCATCAATTCTTTAGCTTTCTTGTTTGAGAGCTTGAGGTATCTTTGGGCTATCTTTTCTATGGCTGTTGGAAGGTATTCTCCTTGTAGGGAAGCCAGAAATGACGGGATGTAACGTGGTATTGCCATCAGCACTGTTGTGAGCGGATGGCCATCCAGGGTCTGTTCTCTACGGTTCCGAACAGCTGATGAGTAAAATACTAGGAAACAATGGTTTCACGAAGGGCAAAATCACTCAAGTTGATATAACGTCTGCGTGAGCTCGTTCGGTTTGCTTTCAAGCGCTCGGAATCGATAGTTGAAGGCGCCTGACATATAATCAGTCGGGCGATCTCTAAGACGAGATTGGTACAACTAACTTTCCCCAATTATATCGAGCGCAGCCTTGTGAAGCCATGGGATGATATCGATGGTTGCACTTACCCCTTGGAGTTCTTGATTCCATTTCTCAGTGAGCTATTCAACGCCATAACCATATGTTTGATTTATGCGCTTCGATGGAAGAAATAACGTACATGGGTGGCGTGTGCTTGAAAGAGAGGCAGGAACCGTCTCATATGATTGATGGAGAACGCGGGACTCAGAACCCTTCGATGCCTTTTGTGGTCTTCCCCTGTTATCAAGTGATTTCATGTTATATGACACCGTCATATCTCGCTGAGTATATCACGGTGAGGAAGACTCACCCACAGCCCAGAGTACTCCCTTTCCAAATAGCATCTGGAAAAGCCTTCGGACTTCCCTAGCCTCTGGGTAATCCTGTACCGATTCGTGAAAAACACGATGTATGGCTCTTGGGTCTGAAATGACGAGCATTGATTGCTACGGATGTTTGATTATCGAGAATGAGAGAGGAATGCGGCGCTGATATCAGTGGAATCGCCAGCTTACCCCGAAGCAGCCTTTGACTTTATAGGCTGTACCGTATTCCCTTGTCCAAATGTGCAATATCTCAGTCAGTCTGCCCACTCTCAGGTGGTGCTCAACTCCTGTAAACATGTCAGCTTAGTCCGGAGACAAGGCAGGTAGCTCACCGAGCAAGAACGAAGGGGACGGAGGACCTCTGAGGCCTTTGAGCACGTCTCGTCGCTTATTGAGGTACGTATAAGAGAGTAGGAGGAATGCAAGGCCGAAAATTGCAAAATCGAGCAGAGTGAACATAATGATTTGGTTGAGAAGACGATAAGGGATTTTTGGGTTATATATGACCTTCCGGCTTCTCGGAAAGGCATTAAATGATCCTTGGCTCTATCATGAGAGTGTCGTGCTGTGTACATCAATTCCTTACGGAGTATCGAAAGATGACCCAAACTCTATTGAACGGGAAGAGTGGTGAGAGTGCGCGGGCCGAGCGTTTTGTTGATAGTAGAACTTTCTTTGATACACCCAACCAGTCCTTGATCGTGTATTTGATATAACAGCTGACCAATGATGAGCTATAGTCAGTCCCCAGTTGGTATTGGTATTCGTCGTCCTTTCCTCTACGTTCCCTGTCGTGATATCTTGACAGAAGTCCGTTCGGAACGGTTCTGTATCTGCAGCGTATTCAGAGAACTCGGCGGAAATGAGAGACGGAGGGCCGATGTGTTGTAAAGATTGGGGGCCGACATTGAGGTTCCTACACTAAGTGAGAGCCCGGTACAAGATAGGAAGAACATCCTATAAGAATCTTATCGTAGTTGCTTTCTGAGACATGGAATGATTTGCGCAATCTTTCGGCAATGTAGTCAGCATGGCGGGAATGTTGGGCCCGTGGTCGGGCTGGCGAGGTTCTATATGTAGTAAAAACAAGAAGGACTTGCAAATGACCTTCCAATTGGGGCGTGTACAACTGGGTGCTGATGAATAGCCTTAGGACCGTGAGTTTGACCTCGGTAGGCGGTGGTCTACCGGCACTTTCCATCCAATCCGTGAAGCATATTTTGGAGAACATTTGTCTTACAAATCTTGACCGGGAGTCCGATGAGATTCAGTGACCATCGCTAATAAATGGGGTCTCAAACAGCCAGTTGCTGCTACACGAGCCATGCTGTCTACACCGTGACGATTTCTGGACGACCAGTGATTCCTATCGTATTAGCTACCTGATTTTAGCAAGCAGAGCGCTCGAAGTCGGAGCGACTCAAATTGATTCATGCACAGGGTAAGCCAAACCACGTCTCATCTGCTCGCCACTGACACAGCTATAGTCTGCCAGGGTATCGGTCTGAACGTTTACACAGAGGCATCAGGATACCCTCATCGAGCCCCGAATATTCTAGATAAACGCACAAATGGGTTATCACAAGTACAGGCGTGTATGTATACTCGAAACCGGCGCAACGAAAGAACAGTTAATACAGGAAAAAACGAGAGGATCGATGCATTGTGGGCGGGAGTTGTTGTCATCATTGCCTCTCATTTCGACTGTTGCTCATGCGACCAAAGCTACCTGGCCATCACTTTTCTTCTGCTTCTCCTCGTAGTTGATCGAATCCACATCGGCCGTCGAATCGTGGACTTGGATGTCTACGCTCGCTTGTAAACCACTCATATTTGACTCGGTCCCGTGTTGAGTCCCCCTGCTCGCGAAATGGATCGTACTCAGTTGTTCAAGTTGAATGGTTTCCACAGACTTTCCGTATGCTACGTGTCCGATGGTCGAGGTAGGTGCGACTCTGCCACGACCCTATTGAAGCACTTACCGACATCATGACGGCGGCAGCGCTGAGATCGACAGGAGTGGTTTCATAAAACTGGGTCCGTCAGGAAAGGTACAATAGTCTATAGTATGAGCATTGTTGGGTACAACGACACGGTTTCCAGGCTATAGCTCCAGAAATTGGATGAGCTTCCGGGATACTGGATTGAGAAGACTCGGCGGCGACGTATATGACAGCAACGAATAGTACCTCTCACGGACTGGGCGCCCCATGTCCTTGCGTGCTTCCCGACTGATCCACCAAATCCTCCCGCCCACACTCCAATGCAAGCGACCCTACTGCATATCGAAAGTGGCTACTCGCCGGGTAAGAGCCTGGATAGCCTACCAAGCCTCCAGAGCGACTGGCCTTTCGAGCATCGTGCCAGCTGCAACTGCCTTCAAGAATCGAGGATTAGAAGAAGGACAGTTGTCCCCGCGATTATAAATCGAGAGAACCTCGTTTCATCTCTTCGTTCACTTAGTATTGCACAAATTCTCACCCACATATGCGGCTACGAAGCGGGACAACGGCTCGCGGATATTTCGCGACTCACACTGCATCCGTGTCCTCGGCACAATGTCACCTGGTAAAAAGCGATACTGGTGGACTGTATGCTGTATCAAAAAGGGGGTTCTCGCCTTCCAATCAACCTCCATCGTTGATAACGTTGCCCCGCTATTGCTGGATGTTACCTTCCCCCCATTCTTTACCCCGGTATCATACCTTCGCGGATCCCTATGCGGCGTCAGGTAGGGATGCACAATGTAAACGTATAACATCTTGTCAAAATCATTGGCACAAACAGTACTATGACGGAGACGAAAACAACTCACCGTTTCCGGGTGCACTTTCAACGATGTGGTGAATAGCTTTGAATAGCATGATTGTATCAAGATCCCAATCGTACGGTTGATATTGGGTGTGCCGATGCTCGGAGTGTTATTCAAATTCATAAGTTGCGACTCACCATCAACGGCCCAGCTTGAGTATCGCCTGACTAGTGCTAGGATCGGGTACAGAATGTTCGCCTTGTTCTCCCTCTATCAGTTTCGATGCTGATGATCGAACAGATTTGGGAGTGTTTTTGTTCGGGATAATATGATACCAAATTGGAAGCGCTTCGAAACTACATAGGAAATCTTAGTACACGAATCTTTTCCCTCCGCGGAATATGAGTTGGAGAGAAGATATTTCGGACTTCGCGAGGACGGGGTAGTGGTGCTAGTGAAGGTAACGGACAACGGTGAAACCCTCTATTTTACCACTCGACCGGGGTTTGCGCTTCCCTTTGGCGGGCCCGATTGAACTTACTCACAGTTAGCGAAGATCGCACGTTTAGAACCATCGTTCCATCATGATGTATAACTACGTTCACCCAGGCTCACTCGACAAGGCCGCAGGCATGATGACCGATCGCGTCGATCTTACTCACAGGTCGCCACAGGATTGAGTTGCTTCATCGTGTGTAGCAATTTAACCTTTTCGGTAAGCAAGTCATTTGAAATATAAGTTCTCAACTTCAATTCCCGCTAGAGACAGCTTCTCACTCTCTTCTCGCCCTTCGAGAAATAAATGTCCTCCCAAGAAAGCGCGGAAGAAATCCTGAGGCCCTTCCTCACGATTGGGGTGGTCATCGTCAAGCCTATCGCCACACTCTCGGTCAGTGAGCTTCGAATTGGTGCTTTTTATGTGTTCTTACACATATGCTTTATCAGTCCATGTTTCTCGTCTACGGTCAGAACCCCGTCTCTGATTAGAGTTATTCTCGATGATTGATGTCCCGTCTCTTCAACAGGGATGTACACGATCGTCTTCGGTCTCTGCATGAACGTCCTTCTCAGACGGCGATCTGGACTTGGGCTATATCTCGCATGCACCATATCCTCGTTCATTTGCGGGACTCTCTTCGTTGCGTTTGCAGCATTTGGTCTGACACGACAGGCTATCATCCACTTTCGCCCCTTGAGAACGGGGGACTTTGAGACGGCTGTGAGGTACTTGACTCACGATCATGTAGCAGATGTTTGGACGTATGTGTTACTGGTTTCATCGTTCTACATCCTTGTTTTCACAAAAGTTCACTGGCAACTAGATCCATGACCAACTTCACCGCCTCAGCGATGAAGTGAGTAAACCTACCTTGGCACCTCGGGTCAACCAGCTGTTACTCACAGAATCCTTCGAAAGTGCTCTGGCTGACATCATGCTCGTGAGTTCGGCATCTCTGTAATGTATCACCGGTTCTGATCACCTTTCTCTCCATAGATCCACCGGTGCTACATCATTTGGGGCTCTAACCGGATCCTACTATACGCTCTCAGTGTTGTGGGAATCATACTCAATGGTAGGTGTCTCCCGACTGGCTTGCACCTTGAAGCTGAAAAGCGATTTGTTGAAACTAGCGATTTCCTTTACAACTGCGACTATGGTTTCCGTTGCGGAGAGCGATTTACCCCAATTGCGATATGTCAATTCTATCGCTGGTAATATCGACCACGGAAATATGCTAGCAATCCTAGTGTTCAATCTATTATTGTCACTGTTGACAGGTGGGTCGTAACGATACCGTTCCTAATGAATACGCTAACGGATTCTATCACTTCCTTAGCTGGAAGAATTTGGTGGATCACTCGAGAAGCCCGGCGTCAGGCGGAGATGCCAGTCCAGGCAAAGTACAAAGCTATAGTTGCTGCCATGTAAGTCTCAGCCACTGCTTGGTTCCTGGCCAATTATCTGCACCACCATGCAGACACAAGCTCATTAGAACCACGTAGTCTCGAGTCAGGGTTGCTATACCCGATCGCCCTCCTAGCCTCAGAGTTGGTATCCCTCATGCTGGACCCGGAAACTCGCGGAAAAGTCCCAGTTAGTCTCGAGCCCATCTCAAACTTAATGGCGGTACGTACCTCAAATGCTCTTGCTTTATCTTGAAAATTTCGTTACCTCTGTGACCTTCCAGGGCCTAGCACCAACGTTGATTATCGTTCGAGTTGCCTACGGAAAATCTGTTGACAGCGTGCAACAGGTGATTACGCGGACGATCCACTTTGCCGAGCAAGAATCTCAGGGAACACGCCCGGGCAGAAGCCTGAGTGCGCTACGTGCCACTGTGGACATCCGCTCTCATCACCGGACTGAGGATCTGGAGGCCCATAAGGAGACAGTAAATTTGCAGGAGAAGATAGACGAGACTCGGATGGTTCGATTGGAGGAAGCATGATACTGCGTGGCCATATTTATTCATTCTTCTTTTGATCGTTTTGGTTTTACACCGTTCGTTCTGCCTGAGGCTATTTCATTCTTTCCACAACATCTGTCTCTTTCGCACTAATTGATCGAGGTTTATAGTACGTCTACCTAATTCATTGCCCTCTCTTACCCATTGCTCTGCCATTCCCGCCGTCTGGTACACAAATTCAATCTCGAACTCAAACGTCTGCAGCCCCAATGGCAACCTACTTGGGGCTGAAGCGCCGAGGGACATGAATCCTCCATAAGATGGCTCGCGAAGATAGCTAGTCTTCGACCCCAAGTCCGATTTCGAGTACTAGTAAATTTTGTTGATCTATCTATTTCTCATCGTGAAGCTCTCACTCCTTATTCAATCGCTCGTCACTCTTCGCTCTGTCTCGAACGCACAGATCACTCCTACATACGGCTTCTGTCAATTGGCAAATCTTGTAAACTCCATTTATACAGGCTTTGTCGTTCCGTTGATCCTCACAGCAGTCGTGTTGTCCCGGGAAACTGGGCAGGCGACCGTGATTGTGCTCGAATTTCGGTAGTCAGGGTCAATGAGGACCTTGGTCGACTCGCTAGACATGTACGAATGCACAACTCCGGCAGAGTCAGACACAGTCAGTCCCAAAACCAATCAAGTTTAAAGTGTCCATGGGATGTCACAGAAGTGATAGGAGTGAAATATTAGTACAGGTACACGGAAGGAAATAATAAAGATACCCATGGTGCACTCTGGCTTCGTGATACCTGTTCACCCTGCGGAGACCCTCCGCTCCCGTTCAACTTCTCATCTATGTCGACTCGCTCACACGATGGGAGCGGGGGTCGACATTCTCACGGAACCCGCTTTGTGCCAAATGTGGTTCCCTGGTGTTTTGTCTCCAGATCCGCGGTGTGAACAGACATCATCTGCCAGATGCTGTCCACTGTTTATTCCTAGGTGATGCGCGCTGTTATAATGATGATGCGAGCTCTGAAAAATCCAAGTGATGAGAAACTTCGGCTTTGAGCCAAATAACCGACTGGCCACCATCAGAGTCGATACTGCAGCAAATTCAACTGGAATGGTGCCATGAAGATCTGGATCCATGGTTAAATGCACAATCGATGCTACCGTGATGCATGTTGGTTGGATATAACGCCCCCCGACTCGAGTCTACTGGTGAACGTTAAACAATGACCTTCGGTATGGGTGGCGTGAGAACCGAGCTGCAACGAGAGCTTGATACTTCGCATGCACAGGCAATCCCATATGTTTTCGTGCTCCGCTATATTCTTGCGCCTAGTGAACAGTCGTGGTGGTCGGGATGTTTGGTCCTTGATGCTCGATACGATTATCAAATTCATCAGTGAAAATTGACATCAAGCCATTGAAAGCCGCGATAACTATCGAGTTTCCCGATTCGATGCGTTTGGATCTACTATAATTAGGTCGCACAGACCTTCTCATGGTTGAAACAGAGACCGTGATCGTTTTTACAAGGCTCACACCTGATTCAAGCGTTGAGAAGCAGTCGGAAATCTGATCAGCGGTAGGTCTGAGTGTAATCAGTCACAGAGGGACCGTGAAGCACACAGGCTACGAGGTCAAAGATGTTTACTAAAGCTTGGTCAGGACCCCAGACGATGTCGCATCGGTGAGCCTACTGGAAGTCGAGAATGCCCAACGACAGGTGAACCTCGAGCTGTTCTTGGGGGGCCCAGTCAACTAGAATAGGGTCAAGTCCTTCTATTCAGCCACATCAAAAACCAGCTTCCTTCGAGTAAATTGCGCACTGTACAAGCCTGTACAAGTCATCACTTTCGTATGATCATGCATGAGCTCGCCGCCGCATACTATAGTTGGCCTAAGTATGAGTTATTCCATATTTCGGGTGAGCCTTTGAGGTTCAGTAGTACGCTGATGTGAAGATTAGTTGCTATACCATATAACTGAATTGCGGGATCAACTCCGCTTGTCTAGATTCAAAGACAATGGTGGTGGTACACGGAGATGGCGTGACATAATGTGACAACACGAAAGGTCACAAACTCAACATCCGTCACGATGTGACATCTCCCTTCTAATTCCAAACCATCACCATTCGTATTGATTTTCCTCTCTATGATCGCTCTCTCGTCTTTTTATTTGAAGGTTACGAGGGCACGGAATACCTCGGAATGCCCAGCTCCAACTCAATCTCACCTCTTGTTTGGTCCCGCTGAATTGGAGGTTTCGCAAATCCTCTTCACATCCTAGAGGACGGTGTACTGGTCAATTTTCGTCGCCTCAGTAATCGAAAGAAGACTGGGGGGGCGCTGAACCTAAGAATTTTTAACAATCTGGTACGTAGCCTAGCACGGTAATATCTTGTGATGAAGCTGATGCTACTTACGGCTTCCAATACAGAGCTCGCACGTTCAAGACGACCATCTCGACACCAAATCCGAGAATGACCACACCTCTGTGTACCCTCAATGAAAATGCAGGCGGGCCAATTTTAGCACGCCATCAATGCAACCTGGGATGTCGAGTAGAGAAGCTCGTGTATGCTCTCTGGGGAGACGAGAATAAGGCCAATCGTACGCCGTTTGCAGATTTCATGATGATGGGGTCCCTCTGACGGCCTTTTACACAGGCTGATACGGGAATTTGCCTCTTGAAAACCTGAGGTCTTATTACCGTGGTCCGCGACCCTCTTGGCGGAAGAGTCGCTCTTTGGCTATTACCATCTCGGAGATTTCGCCTTGAGAACGTCGGGTGTGCTCCGTTTCTTTCTCCATCACCAACAAGCTTCGCTGCTTGGCTATGGCCTGCCGTCCACGAGACGGGTGATGATGGCAGGTTAGAAAGTAGAAGGTTGAAGATGGCGACGCAACAGAGGGAAGCTGCGAAGGATGGTTCCTCCGAGTTGCTGTCATCAGGTCTTTTCGAGGTACGTCTCTTCCGGTGTTTTTTTTTTTGAACGTCCCTCATGGGTACACGCCACGTACAGGTCCAGCCGAGAACGTGTAAACGACCACTAGTGAAGACATGAAGCCCCCTTCCCCTCCCCCTCCCATTTTCCAATCGTTCTCCGACACTCTTGTCATTGACGGCCGTGCGAGAAATTTTCGTTACGCCTGGCGTAACCCTAACCCTATCTATCTTCACCTCCCCGTTCGCACCGCGCAAGGCAACGGTTCAAAGCGTTTGCCACAGGCGCCATTCTACCTACCTTCCGGCACCAGTTGTGCGTCAAAGCAATTGTGCCACTGGTTCGAGCTTCCGTGGGGTCCTTGTGATAGTCTCTTGCATTCTACCTATGCGTACACGCCCAGAAATAATGCCCATAATCTAGTTTTAATGGAGATACTGTGACAGCTCATTTATTTCTGGGCGTGTATTTCGTTTAGACTATATGGGGTCCACGAGCAGGTAGGTGTTATGATCATTGTTGAACGTCGTGCGAGTAAATATCTTCATTCTTGGGCTCTTCGGCTTCAGGACGTTCGTTCGTCTGTAGAAGATTTTCTTTGTTGTTTTTCCGCCCTCATGGTGTCACTAATCTCCTAGTTGAGAACCGGCCTGATGGTCTAGTAGTATGATTCCTTGTTAGGGAAGCTGTTAGCTGCGTCTTATCGAGGAGGTCCCGGGTTCAATTCCCGGTCAGGCCCATGCGAAAAGCGTTCACATATTTTGGCCCACCTATAATGTCTGCTGTAGCTGGCCTTGTCCTTGTACATATTTTGTTCGTCGAAGTTAGACTTGTGAAGCTGCCTTCACGGAAGGAAAAACAACCGTATATAGCTCTTGTCCGACCGCTCTGCATCGAAGTATTCATTTCATTTCAAGGTGGTGACTTCCCTCTGACCCCAATGCATACCGAGTGGCGCTCATGTCTATGGCTTTGACTCTGGTATTACCTACCGCTCTTCATTCTCTCTTTGCTTCCAGATCCTACTCAGCAATTTTTTACAACAATAGATATACATACATACATACACGTAACGTGCTGAGTATATCATACCGATGGACACGCCGAGTTTGGGCGCGATCTGACTGTTATTACCTGACTACATAGAAACATTTGGCGTTGAACTCACGCGTACGCTTTGACGGAGTGTGCGCTCGTTTCACGAACCGCATCATTGGATCGAATCATTTCGTAGCTTCCTTGCACCACCAATTCCCACTGAGAGTAACGCCAATCATCTGGGCGGCGGGCCTAAACCATCCGTCTAGGAACATCACCCATCTTCTCCTCACCTCCGTCGGTCGGCTCCGTATTGTCGTCCTGGGAGCGAGGGACAATATTTATAGTCGTATGCCCCGCTCCTCGATCAGCAAAGTGGATCGACATGACCTGATCAACGTTATCCACCGACTTTCCATATGCGACACGTACGATAATCAGTGTCGGTGCCAGGCCCTAGAAGGCTCTCGATCAGATGGGAGAGACGGGGGGGCTGTTTCACACTTACTGCCATCAAATGTCCAATTACCGAAGGATCGAAGGGGACTAAACCTTGGAATTCGGGATCCACAGTTAGGGACACAATTCCTGCTGCTACCAAGGTTGCTGGGTAGAGGAGTCCTGATTCCAAACTGTCGAAACGGTCGGAGAAATACGCAAATATGCAACGTGAGTAAGACCCGGGCCAGGAGAAGGAAAGAGACGTACATGATAGCAACAATTTCTTTGTATCTTCCTCGCACTGATCTTCCCAATTGCCGACGAGCTTGGTGGCTTACCCACCAAATTCTCCCCGCTAATGTCACTGATTAGCATTTTTACAAAGGTATGACCGCGAGCTGGCATCAACTCACCCGTCAAAAGAGATAATAGCAAATTGAACACTGCAACCGCTATCCAAGACGCCTCATACACACGAGAATCGGCGTTCAGAAACGCGTCGCTGACGTCGAACGGAATAGCAAACTCAATAGTGATAAGGATGGATCCTACAAGTGCGAGGCCTGTGGTCAATAGTTCCGTCAGAGGTTGGGACGAACGTTCTACCATCACTATATGGGAATATACATACCGTTCACGAGGACAGACAATGAGCCAAGAATGTATAGTACGGCTTTGTTGAATCCCCAGAGGATCCAGCATCGGTGGATCTGAATGGTAAGTATCAGGATCACAGTGCTGCCTCGCTGGTGCGTAGTATGTCAAAACTAGTCAACTCACGATGGTGATATCAGCGATAATACTGTTTATTTTCGACAATTGCATTATGAAGATTGTGAGCAGAGTGTGGAGCAAGAGTTGAGAGTTAACGTACTTCATCAAATTGGACGCGAGGTTGGATATTCCTCTACAAATGCAGTTAGCATAGACATAGAACCCACTCGACCGGTGACTGGCACGAGAAGAATCACTCACGTGTAGAGGGTTTGCCCATCATCAACACGCAGATAATTCCAGAGTTCATCATATTCTCGTGTTCTCGATGCTGTAAACTCGATGATAGCTTGTCGGATGAAGTAATACGCCGTCGTCGCCGTATAGATATTGGCAAGAACGAAGAGGGAGATATTACAGATCAAGTAGAGATGAGAAGAGGAGCTATTGCGCCGGCAGAGAACATGGATCGAGAGTCCAAAGACTATGGTGTAGATACCTAGTAATATGTCCAGGTTGGATAGCAACTTTCAAAGAAAATGAATTGGTGGGATCGCTCACCGTAGACTAAGAAAAGTGACTGATATGCGCAAGTAAGAGTCAGCCCACAAAGTTAACAGCAAGAAAGCTGGAAAAGCCTCGCACCGAGAGCGTAGTGATAGGTAAGATGATGACGGCTTCAACAGTAGTAAAAGGTTGAACGAGTTCTTCGAGATCGTCGGACGCCATCGCAATTGGAGTATAGAGGGGGGTGTTGAAATGAAAAGTGCACCATTTTAGGCTTTATATATCTAAATGGTGGAGAAGAACAGTGTTTTGAGTATAGTCTCATGATGGACTTTGGTAGGACTTTTTTCCAAGATCATCCTACGGCAGATGAGTGCCAGGCAGTAGGAACCTTATTATTCATTACATATTTCTACAAATCAGGTTCTGAGATCTGAGGGCGTGATTGTGAATCGATCCGGAGATACACTTGTAAACCATGAGATGATACCTATCGAGCTCATCAGACAATACCTGAATAGTGGCGGGAGCCTCAACGTCTCGTGATATATTCTATCTAGTCTTCTTCCAAAAAAGCAGACAATGTGCACCGGTCGGGCCAAACTTGAGTTGATCGTTGCTTAAGTACTGTACTATAGTAGGAAGATCAGTCCAAAAAGCGGTATCCAAAGCTCTATACTTGCTCCAACCGCCAAGGGACCAAGGTGATTCTCACGATGCAGAAAATCGATCCGGTCTCTTTGCTGGATCTGATCTAACCTATTCCTCATGGCATAACCCCCCCGGCTCGCACTGAAAGTTGGGCTCGTGATAATAAGCTGTGATAGGTCAAGCTTCTAAGACTTACCATGTTAAGGCTTAATTACAGTGTGGGGTTGTCGCGGGAGCCGAGACTTCTCTGTCCGGAAGTACCACTGGTCACGGAAAAAATGCTTTTCCGACACGGTATCAATGCCTCGACCGGTGACTTCTAATTCTACCTTGTTGGCGTTCAACGCCGGATTCAACCCCACCACCAATCTCAAGTGTACTCTCCTCCCCTCTGGCCTTATTTAACACTATTCGTACCGCAGAATGGACACTACAGTAAACGATCAGCAGAACCCGAACCCAACTTCCATGCATCAATAGTTCGGGATCTGTCCTCCGAAAACCGAACAATGAACCTCCAGTTCCTCTACCACCATCAGTTGAACCACCACTCCACATGTACCACTCCAGTAGAAGTATCAGCAAACTGCTTAAAGAGCGCCTCGGAAGCGTCCAGATCTCCAGAGTTACAAGTTGGGCATTCGTCCACAACTGTCGCCTCGGCAGTTTTTCCGTCATGAGAGATCGTAATGGTCTTTCCGCAATGGGATTTACCCTCGTATTGCTGCGTGAGTATCGCAATTTGGTAAGTACTGAACAAACTCGCATCTAGAGAACCCAAGTACGCACTGGTGTGGCTAACGCGACAATCTACAATTCTCGAAGCGTCAGTGAAGAAGAGTGGAGTTAACTCGGGGTCTGATATACTTACAAAGTCTTCCGGTTTACTCTGCCAGCCACAGGCCCCTCTGCGATCAAGAAGGAACCGAATAGGAATGTAATCAGTCGACTATCAAGATATCGTCGTTGCGTATATTGGTGACTCACAATCCGGTGTCATAATAGGTGAGTTGACCACTAGACGATTCCCCTCTCTTGGGAACATTGGACCTGCCTCCGAAAACTTCGCTATGATGATGACCATGGCGACGGTGTGCGGTGAAGGAGGGCAAGGCCAGTAAGACCGGAATAATCAGGTAAGCGAGGAACATGTGCTAAAACACAAGCGAAGGGGTGAGGAGAGGGGACGATATGATACAATTTCGGGGGCAAGCTGGTTCGGAAATGGTCCTCTTATAAGGGAAGGCTCGGAGCTTTGCCTATCCGACGTCGTACATTCTAATACGTTACTGTTACGCCCTTAGCGAGCCTCAGTGCTCCAGAAGAATTCAGTTTGAGCTCAAGGCTACACGACGGCGAGGACCGCCCGCCGCCAAAATATTGTCGCGGGATGTGGCCGGAAGGTGACGGCTGAAGATGTATCATGCAATAGACATGGTCAAAGCCAAGGGAAGGAATACATGTTTCCTATAAACGAAAATCGAGATTTGCATCGGTCATGGAGGTTTAGGAGGCGATGGTTGGCCGATTGAAGATGCATCTCAGTTTGACCTTGAAAGAGGATTAGCCGGGTCTTGACCGCACTAGCCGTAAGACTTTGGTTCTCCTACCCGACTCTATAGGCCTGGCAAATAGCGATTCACCATAGTACCGGTGGAACGGTACGGACATTTCTGGTGGCTCTACTTGCCATGCCACCTCCCGTCTTTTCTCGCGTTTCTGGCCCCGAGAAAACATTAGTATCCCCCGCCAACGGAATAGTCTTATCACCGTTCTTGTGAGCAAGGCAATCGGAGTACAAATCCCAGAGTCAGTTCGGAGTTTATGTTGGGCATTGCGTTTTTCTTGATGGTATTCTTTCAACACGATCTCAAAATTGAACGATTAACGCGTTCCAAGTTTTACCAATAAATACACAAAAGCATTAACGGGCAGCCCAGGCCGAGGCTTGCACGCAAATAAAAGGTTGTACTATAACGTAGGAGTGAGTGTAACTGATATTGAGGGGACCCTGAGTTCATGGTTCATGGTTCCTCTTGGGCCTAAACCATATGGCTCTCAAGGCTCAGTTTCCTCTCCGAGCTTTCTGCCTTTAGATTGGCCTCGACCCGAGGGATGGAGCGGATGTGTACAGGCGTTCTTGAGCCACTCGTATCCGAAATTGGTCGAGTATCCCGTTCTGCAAAGTGTATAGAGACCATCTGTTGAACACTGTCAACAGACTTCCCATACGCGATACGTACAATCATTAGTGTTGGTGCCAGGCCCTGTAAGGAATAAGTCAATGCCTCAAACTCAAGCAAAAGGTCGGGGGTCCATACCGAAGTTAGAGTTGACACGACAGTGAGATCAACGGGGACTTTGCCTTCAGAGTGTGGATCCCATATGAGAGGTATTATCATTGCTGCTATCAAGGTGGTCGGATACAACACCCCCGATTCTAGTCTGGAGAGGAGTATTGTTGCATAAGTTTCCCGGGGCGTATAGAAAAGCGTATTGAAAGTGGTGGACTTACACAGCAGCGACAATTGCCCTATATTTCGCCTGCACAGATACTCCCATATGTCGACGTGCCTCGCGAGTGATCCACCAAATACGCCCGGCTTTGACCCCGTATCAGAGGTTTGCAGTTCTCAGATGAGGGCTAAATTAGCTCACCTGTCAGTAAAGACAATAAGCCGTTGAACACGGCTGTGGCAATCAACCACGCCGTGTCCATGCGAGTCGCCGTATCGTACAGAGAGAGCATGTCAGGAAACTCCGCTCCTACGGATACCATGATGGATACTGCCAGACCTATGCCTGTGCGAATGTTTGATGTGAGGGGGCAGATGAGTATTCAATAGTCACGAGCGAAATAGGCGATACATACCGTTCAGAGAAGCAGCTACAAAAGCGAGCACATACAATAACATTTTCTTTGAACCCCAAAGGATGTAGCACCGGTGGATCTGTGAGTAACACAAGAGTGTTAAATGCTATGTGTATGCAATAATGAACGATAATACTCACAAGCATGACATCGGCTAGGGCGCTTTGGAGTAGTGGCGGTCAATAACAAAAGGTGAAAAACACGTTAATCCGACTCACTTCATCAAGCTGGAGGTCAGGTCGAGTATAGATCTGGTTGAGAAGTGTTAGCAAATCGTAACATTAACGTCACAAGGTAAATGAAAGAATCACATACAGCCAAGCCATCTTCCCACTATCCTCCGCGATGTAATTCTCGAGTGGCTCATAATCTCTCGTTCTTGAGGTTCGAAACAGGATAGCAGCTTGTCGTGCTTCGCCGTATGCCTCAGTCACGACAAAAATGCTCGCTAGGGCAAACAAGGAGGCAGTACACCATATGTACAATCCCATCCCAGAATCTTTGCGGCGGCGGAGGATGCGTATACCGAGCCCGAATACGATGATATACATCCCTGAGATTCCGGTTTTGAGTGAGCCGCCGGCGAATAAAGAACTGGAGACGACACACACCATAAACCAGGAATAGAGACTAGCGATAAGTGATCTTAGAATGGTTCGTGAAACGGTAAATCTTCAATACAACTCACTGAAAGCGTGGTAATCGGAACGACAATCACTTGGCGAACTGTGAGGAAGGGCCCGAAGTCTTCCTCGGGGTTGGAGTCTGAAGCCATCTCGATTATGAGGAGGCGGGTTCGCGAACACCGACTGTTCACCACCTGACTGATGACGGTTTTATAGGGAGTAATCCACCTATGGCCAATAAGAGGCGCGATTCGATACCAGGTACAGAATCCTTCGACTATAGCTTATTGCACCCGTATTCATCGTGTATGATATATCAATCACCAGACTCAGACGAAACCCCGTGCCATGTAGATTGAGGGTCTTCCGTCTCGCGTTTGCTGTCAAATAGAATGTACTCAGATTTCAACCATTGCCCCTCGAGTAAATAAGCCCTGAAAAGTTTTCAGAGAGTTGAGAGCCTTTACTTGTGAGTCGTATACTCCAATCTTTCCCTCTGATTGCAATGGATCTGGGGCCATAGACATACCTCCGCCCAGCCGTGGAGATGTCCTAAAGCCGCATAGGTTTCAAGTTCAATGGTCTCTGATGGTCGATAACGGTATGTTCGTGCCTGGTCCGGCCTTAACCATTAGGACATTGATCACAAAGCTATGATGTTCTAGTTCGTACATTTGTGGGATTCTCCCGCAGCTAGGCTGTAGCCGGGTTTTTCACAAGTTGAAGTACGGTGGTATTGAAATCACGACTCTCACGCCTCGAAGTGGCAAGCTCAAAGCAAAGGATCGCATCAGAGTTTCAGAACCTTGAAAACACTGGTCGGTAGATAGGGCAGTTCAAGGGCAGATGCGTGATTTGCCTGTTTCTGCAATCCGTTCCCACTGAACAGCGAGACACGCACCAATTGGCTTAGCGAGGAGGCAATATGAACCTTCCACCGCGAGTAAAGGCCTACCTATCTCGGAGCCTCCGAGTATCTAGATAAAAGATCTACTAGGGTACGCATCCTATGTATGGGCAGGGATACAGATCTCCTATGCTGCTCCGTATTCCGTACTGCCTGATCATATGTGAGTTCGTTGTTGCCCTTCAGCCTTCAAACAATCAAAAGATCAGCTGTTTAAACAAGGGCGTACTAATCAAGTCTAGTATAAAGATCAACTAGGATATCAGAGCTCAAATGGCCAACGGGAGATCATACTGGCGGCCAAGATGCATTAAGTCCTCATCGAGTCGTTTCAACCGCAATCAGCATCATTAATGATATGATCTTGATGATCGTATCAACAGCTTCAAACAGGGATATTTTTGGCTGCGGTCCACTCCAGCCATCTCGGTGGTGAGTATACTGCGGATGGTAATGGTATGAATCAGTCGAGGATACGAGACTCAGTTTTACAACTTTCGGACCTGACCAAACTGAACAGCACCCTCTGATAGGGCCATTGAACTGCGAGCTCGGGATCATAGGCGCGAACAACCAGACTTGTTCCAGGTGTAAGGCAACGAGCATTAAGCATTGGTTGAGTGAACAGGGAGCAAGAAGATACTGGACACGGTACAAGGTATTCACGGATTACACATGGGCGAGCATATGGTCGGAAGCTGGAATTAGGATCTGAAAGCTTGATTACATAGGCTATAGCTATGAAATGTTCAAATCTAGAATTGGTCTAAACCATCTGGCTCGAGTCATTCATCTTCACCTCCAGCTTGCCTCCCCCTGATTCTCGACCTGACTCGTCCCGAAGGATTGAGTGAATGTTGACAGTGGCTCTTAATTCACCTGGGTCGGACCCTTGTTGGGTGTTCCTGTCTGCAAAGTGTATGGAGACCATCTGTTGAACACTCTCAACTGATTTTCCGTACGCAATGCGCACGATCATCAACGTCGGTGCTAGACCCTGAAATCAAATTTAATGGCTTGATCTATTGAGGGGATTCTCTGAGGTTCTTACCGATGCTAGAGTCGCGACAACGGTGAGATCAACTGGGACTTTGCCTTCAGAGTCTGGGTCCCATATAAGGGGTATTATCATTGATGCTATCAAGGCGGCCGGATATAACGCCCCAGATTCAAGCCTAGAAAAGCATATCAATATCGGCTGTCTCAAAGCCTACTGGAGTGTTGTGTCGAAGTTGGGGACATACATGGCGGCCACAATCGCCCTGTACTTTTTATGCACCTGTCCTCCCATATGTCGGCGCGCCTCGCGGCTGATCCACCAAATCCTTCCGGCTGAGGTCAAAGATGCTCAATGTTGAGACGGAGATGGAAAGCATTAGAGTAGCTTGCCTGTCAACAACGATAACGAACCATTGAACACTGCAGTGGCAATTAACCATCCCATGTCCATACGGATCGCTGTGTCATACATGGAAACCAAGGTGGGATTTTCCATCTTGACAGATACCATGATGGATACTGCGAGTCCGATACCTGATGAGAGTTTGAGTTATGGGTGGGGAGATCGTTTGCCAGCCCTCGTACCGTTAAGGGCAACTGCCACAAAAGTAAGTATATATAGTAAAACCCTCTTGGATCCCCAGAGAATGTAGCACCGATGTATCTACAGTCATCAGAAAGACGAATGAGGATGTTGGACAGATACTCATGCAACGGCATGACAAACTCACGAGCATGACATCGGCTAGGGCACTTTCATTCAATAACAGGGGGATATTAGCAACTCGAAGGTCAAAGATACGTGAACGAACTCACTTCATTAAGGTAGTAACATGGTTGATTATAGATCTGTTTGAAATAAGATGTTCGTGAGGATTCATGACCTCAAGGAACGGCTGATAAGAGAGTGACATACCCCCAGACTGTTTTTCCGTTATCCCGCTTGATATAATCAATGAGGAGTTGATAATCTCTTGTCCTAGAGGATCGAAAAATGATAGCCGCCTGTCGCGCCTCGCCGTACGCTTCCGTTACGACGTAGAGGGTTGCTAAAGCAAATAGAGAAGTGGTACACCATATGTACAGCCCTAGTCTAGACTCTTTGCGACGGTAGAGGATGCGTATACCGAGCCCGAAGACAATGATATACATTCCTATTCCAAGTTCGGATTAGTCCAAGGCCTCGGCGGCTGGAGACATTGCTGTGACGCACCATAGACTAGGAATAGAGACTGCAAAGGAAAATAAGAACTCGTGAGGGTTCAATCATCGAACGCGACTCACCGAGAGTGTGGTGACGGGGGTGACTACGACTTGCTTGACCGTAAGGAAGGGCTCCACTATCTCCTCGAGGCCTGAGTTTGAGTTTGAGTCCGATGCCATTTCGATTATCGGCTGTAGATTTACGAGTTGCAATGAAGCTTCCAGCCTACCGGGTTTTATAGCCAGCAGCCCGCCGTTTGATATGTACATTACCAATGGAGTTCTATACCACAGACACGACCTGACACGACCCACCCACAAAAATCTCTCTACCATGTGTGTCATACACAGCGGTGAATAAACAAAAATACAGTCATAGGGATAGTACTATGTAATCAATCATACACGACGGACCATGCGAGGCTCCCTTTGGAACCGGTGATACTACTATCACACTGACCCTTAATTGGACAGTGAACCCTACATATCGAGTCCAAGTCATGGCGATGATCTACGCACTTACAGTACTTGGGATCTTCTCAGTTTTCCCGCTCTCGGCGAGCCTATTGGCCGGTATGCATGCGCACTGAACTATCATTAGAAAATTGAGCACTGGAACGATTGCTTAGGGTAGATTGGCTGCAGAGCTATAAAGTTAGGCTGACAAAAAGGTTTCAAACTCAATTGTCTGCAGAATGACAAACGCCGCCCAATAATTGTACGTACTCCGGTCTTCATCAAAACGTGTTCATTGCAATCAGCGATCAAAGTGATAGAAGTTCTAACAGAACATCAACACGGCGCTAGGCTCTAGCCGTATCAGCGCTTCCAGGGCCCAGGTACGGCGACATTGATAATCGTTCTCACGCTACCGACGGTGCGCGCGTTCAAACACAGCATCCAAATTTCGAGGCCTATGGAGGACTTTGGTCAAGACTCGTACTGCGGTGCCACAGCCCATTGAGTAATAACTATCAAATTCAATGTGAATACCGAGAACTCAGGGATCGCAGGGTGGGGCATGCGAGTTTCGGCGTAGACTGCAGCCCTTTACTAGAATCAATAGTACAGGGGGACAAGGAGAGAAATAGCCCCCGGAGAAGAAAGATGGAAGAATTGAATCAGGCTACAGCCTATAGGTACAAAGCAGCTTAACGCAAACTCCGGTGGAGGGGCGGCGGAATATACTATGCGGAATCAACATTTCATGTCCAGGATTTTTGGGAATGTCAATGGAAGGACCGAATAAAACAAAATCTGCCATCGCCCGTCAATTGAGTAGATCAGATAGTCACGTCAGTGAGGGTTCTTCACTGAAAGTGAAATCACCAGGTCCTCTCATCTAAACCTGAATAATTCTCTCTTCACCTATCTTCTCCTCTAACTTGGCCTCGGTTGGATCAGCCTCCGAGCTGTCACGAAGTTGAGGATCAGAATTGGTGCCCAAAGTAAAATTCCGTGCGGTTGACCCAGATTCATGACGCGTCTCCCGTTCTGCAAACCGAATCGAGACCATCTCTTGTTGAATACTGTCCACCGACTTTCCGTGCGCTACTCGAACAATGATCAATGTAGGCGCCAGACCCTGATAAGCGAGTAAGTCCTTGCTTAAGACCTTGACGACGACGGGTGGAGTGAGCTACTTACAGACATGAGAGTCGCAACCATGGTCAGATCGACCGGAACTGTTCCTTGAGCCTGAGAGTCTGAACTCATTGCGAGAGGCAACGCCATTGCTGCGATCAGAGTTGCTGGGTACAGTATCCCGGACTCAAGACTAGTTATTATCAGACAATAAGTCATCTGTTGAGACGGGAGAGCACCTACATGGAAGCAACGATAACCTTGTACCTCGCATGTGTCGAGGTTCCCATGTGTCGCCGCGCTTCCCGACTGATCCACCATATCCTTCCAGCTACGACCCAAGTTCACGTCAATCATTCGAATAATCAACGTGAAGTAAACAGAAGGGCTTACCAGTTAACAAAGATAGCAAACTATTGAAAACCGCCGTGGCTATCGAACATCCCATACTTATCTGTCTGGCGGCCAAGTACAGAGCACGACTAGAATGATTACCCGGTCCCAGTTGGTAGCACACGACTATGGTTCCCGCGAGGATTATGCCTGGATTGACGATTCTTCGTCAGAGACTTACTCGAGAAGATTAAAAATGTCTACCGTTGGTAACGAAAGCTGCAGCACCGAGCGTGTACAACAGAGCCTTGGGAGATCCCCAGATAACATAGCATCGGTGAACCTGTCGGTTGGAGGAGAGGAGAATCACGGGCATCAGTCAGGGCCGAGAAGAAAACTGCACAGCACTCACGAGCATGATATCAGTGATGATGCTAGTACGAAGGGTGAATCAGCAACAGAAGAGTGGACTATCACTGAGCCCGACAAACTTCATGAAAGAGCTGGAGAAATTGGCGATGGACCTGTTTGAGAGGTTAATTTTGTGCAAGACAAGTACGAGATGAAACTATAACGAACAGAACGGACTTACACCCAAGCGCTATCATCGTAACGTAAATAGTTCACGAGAGACTCGTAGTCTCGCGTCTTCAAGGCAGTGAAATTGAGGAGAGCTTGCTTGCTGAGTCCGAATGTTACAGCAACAACGTGCACGGTAGCCAGGGCGAACAAGAACACGATAGAGATTGAGTATAATCTCGTCGCGGACCCATTTCGACGAAGGATAATCCGTAAAAAGAGCACAAAGACGTTGGTATATAGACCTATTCGACTGACCGGTCATCAACACTTCATCGGTATATCTCATGATATACTCACCGTAGATAAAATATAGTGGCTGAAGAATATTATCATTAGAGATAATCGTAGAGGGGAATAGATATAGACCTAGGTACTGACCAAGAGGGACGCAAGCGGTTTTACGATAATATTCTGTGTCGTGAGAAAGGGTTCTAGAAGTTCTTCGAGATTACCCGCGGCCATTGTGATTGCTGGAGAAAATCGTGGCGAGTGCTCTAAACGAGATGGTCTTTATAACAAAAACCCTCTACAGGCCTTCAAAGGCCGATGGAGTGAGGTTTCAATACGATCCGTACAAGATTAAACCGCAGTGGTGAAACGTTGATGGGCGCACGTCTTAGCGGGGTCTAGCTTCAAAAGACGTCGCCCCTTCAATCTCAATCCCAACTAATGACTCTAATCTGTCAAGAGACTGAATTTGATAGGTACAGGGAATTGAATAACACCCTCTTGGCAATCAAAATTTGGAAGGCATTGACTCGGGGCTACAGTTCCGGGCCTTCGTGTGGATTCATGCTAATGACGATCGGTACGCAATCGGGCTGAAGGAATTCGCCACAAGTTCGTCAAGTGATGCCACGGTGTGATATTCATCCCGAGCAAACCTCGCGAAATTGAAACTTAGCCACAACAATTAGTACTCGCCATGCGCTTCGTCAATAATTTTCCTGATAAGGTCTTGATGATAATACGCAGTTTGTGAGCAAGTGATGGCGACTGTTTAGAGGGCCGTTTCTGCCATATATAAACACTGCCCTGCGCCACTGACAGAATTAAGACCTCTACTGAAACCCGGAGGTCGAACAGTAGATACCAGTCATTTTGCTCGTGATATGGCTATTGATTGCAGACCGAAGGATCATGTAGAACGACGAGGTCAGTGTACGATAAAGGCGAAGAAAAGATAAGAATAAACCGTCGAGCAGGCAAGACTAAACTCCTCTTGGAAACGAGCCGCTAAACCCTACGTGTGCCTGTCTCATTTTCTCGGTCTAGGCTAAGGAAATCTCTATTGGAGACGCAGGCTTCAATTCTAGAGGGTTAGCCCGGCCATCCACGGTGATCGCTTTCCATGCTACATGCGGTTTGCTGAAGAACATACCAGTACCAGCACTACGGTCACAGTCTTGCCATGGCGCCCTAAAAACCTCTTTGTAATCTCCTAGACCGGCGTTGCCTGAGTAAACCCCGACTTCCAACTCCACGATATGTTGCTAAGCCAATGACAATCGCTCGTGATCGTAACATTGGGCATCAAGATAGTGAACGACTTCTCGGAGTTTGGAAGTTGGATAGAGTCTATCGTGCACTCCATGATACGAAGGCTGGCTGACCGGACGCTCATAACCCGAGATACACAGTGGCCAGGAGCGGCAGGACACAGGACAGTGGGTGTGTCAGAAATTTTGAATAGCTCACGTAAGGCCGTATAACGCCCATAAGAGTAAATATTAATTCAGCTTGATTGATGAGAGCTTATAACGTACCAATGGCCGGTCTTACGCTGTAATATTCATCCTTATTCACCCTTACGGCGCCGATTTTGGCTCTTTATGGCGACTTACGGGCTCTTACGGGCCTTATGATGATGTCATCTTATGAGAGGGAATAGAAATTTCTGACATGCCGAGGATGTAAGATAATGTTCATGATTCCTGGAGACGTGATACCCCCCGCAAAGTTAACGAGATAGATCGATGACGGAGTGAGAGCCCAAACGATGCGTTGAACCAAGAGAATTCTTTGTGCTGAATAGCATCGGCGCAGCTGAGCATTCATAGAAGCCTCCAGAAAGACTAGAACCCTCTGTTCTCTCAAATCCCAACAACCATCGAAGCACGATGCGTACCTGACGTGCGATAATGTCCGAATACTCCAACTTCGACTGCCCTGCTTCCTTCCTGAGTCCGGCAAGCACGATTCAAGGAGATACTATGCCTTCTTCCCCTTAGAACTGTGATTATGAGTTGCCTATATGCGCTACGCCCCGCCTCCCAACGCCCTCCTGCTCATGCGTAATTGCGAACTATCGTTCGGCTGAGTGCGGATGCCGCTGCGTTTCTGAGCAATTCTGAATGTCAGCGCTAAGGTGACGTGTTAGTCTTCCGCTAGGAAGACCCACCCGTTCATGGAGACTCTGGCGTCTGAGCTGCCGAAGTGGTGGCAAAAATTTGCGTCAGGTGGGAAGAGTGTGCAGACTTGAGGCAGGGCCCCGGCGTTGAGCTGCGCGTGTGTCATTGATGATGCGCTCAGAAGCGATGTCGTCAGTAAGTACACTGATGAATGAACGGAGAGACAAGGGGTCGTGTGAAATCGTTCCGAGCGCAATCAACCGGAAGAGGTCTACCGAAAGAGAAGCCAGCAGACCCGCGAGGAAGCGAATAACCCGCCTGTCTCCTGACGAGCGGAAGGTCATTGAAATACGTGAGATAAAAATGATCCATGGCTAGTGAAGCTTGCAGAGGTGATGGGGTCCTCTGTTCCGATGCCACTGACGGTATTGTCAACCAATGTTCATAAATGTTGAGCGCAGTCTCCCAGTAACCGCGTGAAAAAGGAGAGGAAAGTCTTCAGCATCGTGGCAGAAAGATCCTAGCGGTACCACAGAGTGGAGACCAGAAAGTGAGGGAGAAACGACATGATAACAAGCAAATGAGATGAAACTGACCTTTACTCTCTCAACTCTGCTACAAACTCCCATCCATCGTTCGTCAATCCCCCATGCCTTGACGTCGAACTTCGACCGTGAGTCTTGGTGCTGGTCTTATAACGAAAAATCTTGGCAGTCGACCTTTGTTGATTTGAAACTTGACCTTGGTAGTACGAGTACGAGAATGAGATGTGATATGACGTGACTCCAGTCATTATCGATGTGACGGACGCGGATCCGACTCCGGCCATCGCCGAGCGGGTTCCCATGGATCCCCCATGCAGCGCTGAAGCGCGTACCACACTTCCAAGTTCCATTGGCTGTTCAGGATATACACAAAGTTCATTCAGCATCTAGGTCTCTGGCATGTCTCCTTTGGCCTGGGAGTGAGGCTTCCCTCATGTCTCCAAGCAGGCTCGCGAGGTCAAAGTCAAGACTGCATGTACTACACCGGAAAAAACCACACCGGGCCACTAGAGGTACACCATATCTAATTACAAGTACAAACCGGCGTATTTTCAGTTGAACCACCATTCCCCTTGCAGCACACCCTTGTCAGTCGAGTCGAAGAACTCAAACAATCCCTGAGATAAATCTAAATCTCCATAATCGCAAGTCGGGCATTCGTCTACAATTGTGGCTATGGAGGTTTTTCCACCGTAGGATATCGTGATAGATTTTCCGCAATTTGGGCCAGGATAGCCACCACCGTATTGCTGTAGCATGAGTCTGGATGTCAGTCCTCATTAACTTTGGTCGAAATTCGACACGTACTGCAGAGTTCAAAGCAACGATCTATGGACAGCAACTCGTGAGTCATGGGACCTACAAAGTTGTCACTGAGCACTCACAAAATCGCCGGGATTATTGTACCCGCCACACGCCCCTCTAAATGAGACGAAGTCAATTTATAGATCAGTGATAGAACTCTGAGTCAGTAAACTGCGACTCACAGTCCAGTTTGATAATATGTGAGCCGCCCCTTATACACTGTCTTCGCAGATTCTAACTCGACGTCCCGAGGAGCAGCTCCTTGGCTGGTGATAGCCAAGAGGGAAGTAACAGTAATAAGCAGAGAAGTGAGGTACATGGTTGAGTAACAGAGAGCAGAGATGAAATTTAATCAGGCAGGAAACGATCTGTTGTATGGGTAACGAACTGACCAGTGGCGATTGTGGTACTGACTTTATACGAAAAAGCAAGTTGAGAACTTTGCAGTAACCATACAAGACTGCAGCACAATTGAGGAGAAACACTCCAAGTACCTGAGCGCGATTGTAATTCTAGCAGACCGATTCCTGTGGAACGTACTCTGTCATTCGTGCTAGTTTGCCATATCACTATGTCGACGGGTAATTACTAGTATCCTACTCGCGGGTATCCATACGCCGTCGAGCGGGTCGATTATATAGCCAGGCACAGTAAGTCCAGCTCTCCCGAGCGTCCCGGTCAGTATGCTTTCACTTTGCAACTATCGGCAAGAGCTAGAAAAGAATGACTTCTATCTGCACGGCCGTACACAATCACAGAACCACCGCCCGATACTGGTTCTAGGGCGCTAATGAGCATCGTCCTTGAGGCGGTGGCGCCGAACTCACTAGTAAGACCCACACATACCCATATATTACTTCCCAAAACAGTGAGCCACTTGGCTGGCGCGATCTATCAACGCGTTACTGACCACAACCTTTGCGTATCTGAAGTGGTAGTTGTCTCAATGATTGGTTTCGCTAAGACGAGTGGCATTGGCATCATCGAGAACGCCGGTTCGGCGGGAACAACAACCAACGTTGCTCTGCAGATCTGTATCACATGTATCTCACATAACAAGCTTGTGAACTCCGTTCAGTAGGTAATAAAACTTATCTAATTCCAACCCAAAATTCCATCAATTGAACCACCAAACAGCTTGCAGCACTCCAGTCGAGGTCGGGGCGAAGTACTCAAATAATGCCTGAGATAGATCTAAATCTCCATAATCGCAAGTCGGGCATTCGTCTACAATTATGGCTTCGTGGGTTTTTCCCCCGTAGGATATCGTGATCGATTTTCCACAGTTTGGGCCAGGATAGCCACCGCCGTATTGCTACAACATGAGTTCGAACGTGAGTCTGAGAGACCTGCGGGTCCAAATTCGACACGCACGGCAGAGTTCAAAGCAACGATCTATGAATAGCAACTCGTCAGCCATGGGACCTACAAATTCATCATTAAGCACTCACAAAGTCGCTCGGTTTATTATACCCGCCACACGCCCCTCTAATCAAGGAGACCAAGTAAAGTTTATAGATCAGCGATTGAACTCCGAATCAGGAAGTCTACGACTCACAGTCCGGTTTGATAGTACGTGAGCCGACCATTGAACGATTGCGCAGATCGAGATTCGACGTCACGAGAAACGGCCGCCAGACTGGTGATAGCTAAGAGAGTAGGAATAAGCAGAGAAGTAAGATGCATGGTTGAGCGATAGAGTGGGAGAGAGCAGAGATAAAACCCA
>JANHQD010001382.1:0-132629 GCA_024721195.1 Marasmius sp. AFHP31 | reverse complement strand
GAGATCGAGAAGGCTTCTCGCGAATTCGTCACTTTGTTCTTGCAAGTCCTCGATGACGGTCGCCTCACCGATGGGCAAGGCCGTATCGTTGACTTTAGGAACACGGTCATCATCATGACAAGTAACTTGGGTGCGGCTTTCCTGAACGACATGGGGGAGGGAGCTGTCAAGCCAGAGACAAGGCAACTTGTGATGAACGCTATCCAGAGCCACTTCCCCCCGGAGTTCGTGAATCGTGTAGACGAGATCATCGTCTTCGTAAGTTTCGCTTTCTTTATCAACGATTGATTTGTTTACTCATACGGACTTTTTTGAACTATAGCGCCCACTCTCCAGGAAACATGTTCTCAAGATTGTCGACATTCGCCTCAAGGAGGTCGGAGAGCGTCTCGCAGAACGGAAGATCACCCTCGATATCGACGACGATGCCAAGGCCTACCTCACCTCTGTCGGGTACTCGCCAATCTACGGTGCTCGTCCGTTGAACCGTGCGATCCAGCAAGAGTTATTGAACCCCTTGTCAGTCATGATCTTGAGTGACAAGGTGAGGGATGGGGAGGTCGTCCGAATCACATTTGATGGGCCTCACAACCGGTTGTCAATCTTGCCAAACCACGAGGGAGTTTCCGGGGATGACACGATGGATGTGGATTGGGACGACGATATCGAGATCGAGGAGATGGACTAAGCGGAGTACTGAAGGGTTCGAATATCTAGTTGAGGAAAAAGTGTAAATTATTGATCTCTCTACATGTTGTAACATTACCGCAAATACTCAGTGTATAAGTAGCCTAGCAATTTCAGTTCTGTCAGTTCTCTTACTCGGACTTGTCTTTTTACGAAGTATCAGAATCTCAGAAGTATAACGACTTCCATCCGTTGCAACTACTTGATAATTGAGCTACGCGATTTATACAAAGTTGTAAGAGTAAAGTAGGAAGCCGTTCGTCTTCATTATCAAAACTTCACTTGGTCCCCCCCTTATGCCGTTTGTTGGCAGGTACAAACTTAAAGGTTGGCGGAAGAGATGATTCACCATTGGTAGGTAGCGTTGCCTGTTCCAAGGCGTCAGACTCTACGTCCTCTACGTCATCCTTCCACCTTGGGAGATCGTTAGGTCCAGGGAGTTGTTCAAGAACCACTTCGTGTTTCGCAAGCGGCGATAAAGCAGCGTCCGAGGCAGGGTTCAACCATTGGAACCAACGTTTTTCATACTCCTCCAGCTGTGCATGGACGGCTTCAACCGTAGAGGTGAATACTTCAGTATTGTAAGGAACACACACAGCATTGGAATCGGCGGAGGTACCGGGAAGAGGGGATTCAGCGGAGGTACCGGGAAGGGGCGGAGTCAACGAACGCTCTATCTCCCCAAACGCTCTTCGGATCATGGTTCGTAAGTCATTGTAGTGGCCTCTAACCGTCTTGCGGACTCGGTTGTCATTGATATCGTCTATAAGCTTGACGAAGTTGTCTTTCGTCTGCGATGCATACGAACCCCAGAAACCGCCTCGCAAGTACGTTGTGGCTATCACATCGTCGTTAGGTGGGAAAGCTACTTCATAAAGCTTAAGTCGAGTAAGAACAACTGGGCTGGCTTTCCAGCTGTCGTCACTACTGGCCATGTCGCAATCCTGCCTGTCTTCTGGACCGACAAGGTACAGATAAGACCACAAGCTGACCCAGAAAACGGACTCCACGTCATGGAGAAGGTTATGTTGAAAGATGGAGGAAGGAAGTGACTGATTATCGGTCTGCGTCGCGTGGCTGGCCCCCAACTCCTCCTCACTTTCCGAGTCGTCGGATCCCTCTACATCCGTGTCCGCCGCGAAATCCCGCGATGCCATCTTTTCCTTGAGTCGTATTTCTTTCGAACTAGCACGGTCTTCGGGTTGTCTGAGATACAGGTATTGTCCTGCCTCGACCTCAGTTGACCAAAAGTGAGGGGTGCCTACTTACATGCTAGTCTTCGGAATTGAAGCTACTTACAATCTTCATAGTTCCAGTCCGTATTCAGTGAGATAATCGAAATCCCCGAGCCGACCAGTCTCCTTATCGGGATCCCAATACACGTTCCAATTGCTAACGTCACGATGCACCAAACTGAAAAGCCATAAAATCCAACACGCTAACCGCGATGTTAGAGAAGTTGGTCGAGAGCATCCAACGTTTGGACGCACCTCTTAAAGCCCCTTTCACTACTTTGTTCGCTTCTCTACGAGAAGGAACTGATTCCAGCGGCATCATCCCCCCTTCAAACACAATCCTATAGTGAAATCGGTTTGGAGAGTCAAATTCGGGTTTTTCCTTCAGGGGTTCTAGCTGGGAAGGGCCTCCGCGAGACTCAGATCTTTGGGACCCGGAATGAATTGAGCTATAAGTGGCGTAGCCTGGTCCAGTCGATGACTTCAAGTGGAGGTAATCGTGTTTATGACGGCTGGCGCCGCGTACTTCATGGTCGAGCCTCTCATCCGCGTGAACGACCAGTAGATGTTTACTATGCCAATCCTTGACGGGCGGCCTTTCGATTTTGCACTCGTCCACTCGACGCTTTAAATCTCTGAGCTTATCGCCTTCAACCTTGGCACCCTCTTCCAACCAAACATCCTTCAACACGAATTTAGTGTTCCTGTCGCCCTTTTTGTAAACCGCCCAAACGCGTGTGCAACGACCTGTTGCATGGCTTTGCATGATCGGCTTTGAAATCGCACAGGATTTCCTCTGTGACGTAGGTCACACCGCATACGTTGATCTCGTACTGGATTTTTTTATCCACCAAGACTCTTTTCATCGTAGAGTCTATTCCGATTCGTTTTAGGTATCCAGGGTGGTTGCGGTATATCCAATCCAACCCATTGCCGCTAGAATGAGCCTCTGGGCGGTCGTGAAACGTTATCTCGTTGCACGCATTGGGAGAGAAGTGCTCGAACTTGATTAACGTCAACGCAAGAACAAGCCTGACAACAGGTTCGGGATCCTGTAGCTCGAGTTCAGTAACGTTACGCTTCAGGTTGTGACAACAACGACCAACCTCGATCCAGTTGAAGGGTTTAGAAACGAAAGTTCCGGACCGCGCATTATACCAAAGTCTCCCCTGATCGTCCTCCATGGAATAACCAAACGTGAAGAGTCGGCAGGGATCGTTCCGCATGATGTGATGCATGCCCCAAAGAACTTTAGCCCAGTTCTGTAGAGACATTAGATGACGACGTGTGGCGATTTGCACCAAACTACCTACGTCTAGTTGAGTCTTTCCAGTCAGTAACTTTTTCATCTCCCCAGTGCACAGTAGCTGTTCCCAGCCCTAAGTACCCAAACGCATCAGTATTAAGTGAAGGAACGAGTCCGGACGCGAAGAGTTCGGCTTTTCACCGCTGAAATGCGACTGCCTCATGCTATGGGCTACCAAGCAGTGGCCGTTGAGTCTCGCTGCAAGTTCAGTGACGGCCTGAATGAGGTCATACAGCGATTTGAAAGCCTGGGCCTTGTGCTCGGTCTTTGTCGCGGGGGGTTTTGGTGTCATAATCAGCAACTCGTTTGTCCTGTGAGGATGCAGAATTTGTGTCCTCAGCGTCCATGCCACCCCTCGTCTGCATTTTGCTCCTTACCTTCCAGCTTAACCTGTTCTGCCCCTTCAACTTGTCCATAACTTGTTTGACGACAGCGTCGTTAACGCAGGGAACGTGATCTTCAAGGAACTCTGGAATGGGCTTCTCTGCGATGCATCGGTACTGATCCAAGAGCTTTTTACGCGCGTCTTCGGTGGTGGCGGATGCCCTTCGGGGTGAAGAGGAGGACGGCATTGGACCACTTGAGCAGGTTTGTTCTGGTTGTGCTGATTCGGCCTTCCTCTTCGTACGAGAGGCTTTGGGGATGTTGGGAGCAGTAACTGGCCATCGTTCGACAATGCGGCATTCGATCAACAAAGTGTCACACGTTGTGACCGATGTCTGGCGAAAGTGAATACACGTGACACGATTCAAACAAATGAGAATAGAACGGAATAGTGTAATGAAACGGACTTACGCGGGTCCGAAATCGCACTCCAGCTGCCATGCAGCTACAGACGCTGCAACTCCTGCAAAAGTCGGTGGTGGGTGGTGGCACCAGATCAGGTCTGCGGAAGCAGAGAAGCAATGAAGCTTGAGCTTGAAGCTTTGCCGCAGTTCACACCCGCGCCCCAACGGTCCGGTCGCCTTTTCTTGGCGGCAGCGTGACTTTGTTCTCTCTCTTCCCTTCCACCAACACCAACCACGGAGCAAAACATCAACGTATTGTAGACGTGTGAACCCATAAGAACAAATAAAGCTACATAGATATATAGATAGTTACAGCACACTGTAGTGTCCTTCAATCCGATAGAATCCGATTGCCTTTACTAGGCCAGTTTCAGCAAGTTTATGTCTCCGGACGTGGATTGATCAGGCATAAAAGCAAGCGCAGTGCAAATTGTAGGGCTGGATTGTCTTCCTTTGTACCTCCTAGCTTAACCCTACAGAATTAGGCGTGTCAGGACGTATCCTTCGAGACGAGGAGGCCACATTCCAAGGTAAAGTAGTCGTGAGAATTACAAGTCCGGAAATGGTAGGTCATAATTATGTCATCAAGTCTCCGAACCTTTCCTCCGCCCAACGACTTCGCGATTACACTCCTTCAAACGCAAACGATAATGCTCAGTCGCCGCCTTCTCTCGAGGGCCAACGTCCTCAAATCAATCACGCGGACAGCATCAACCTCGTCTGGTACTCCGCCACCTGCGCAAATTCCCTCTTCCAATGTCGGCGTTCCCGATACCTCACCCAACACGAAAACAGCGGTCGCACCCCAAGCACCTAACTATGCTGCAACATGGTCGCCCAACCAGCGTCCTCGACCTGCTGCTGGGTCCGGTCCCAGGTTTGAGCAGACGGTCATGGATTTGCAACCAAATCCTCTTTCGGCAATGGAGATGATTGCGAACGAGCCAGTCAGGATTATTCATGGGAGAAAAGCGGTCTGTGACGGCGGTAAGTCTCGTATTCATTCTTTCTCTTTCTGGTACCCTCCCGTATTCTTGGTCGGATCGTTTCGTGCCCGATTCCCGCGTCGACCGTTTCCCATGTTCTCCCGACGCCTCATTTCGTTTCCTTCGTATGTCAAAACGTTGCTCAAACTGCGAATGTTTCGTCTAGGTGACGGTCCGTTAGGACACCCGAAGATTTACATCAACCTGGTACGTCCTCGCGTTTACATGTCTTGTCTATGTCCATTTATATACCTATCTATCCAGGACAAGCCTGGACCAAAGGCATGCGGGTCAGTCTTTCCCTTTGCGTTGAAATGAAACACGGAAAAAGCCAAACTCACTATTCGCTACGCTTCATATCGATTACAGTTATTGGTACGTGTAAACGATCCCTTCCAATTCATTTATATACTGAATGCTTGTATGAACAGTGGTATCCGCTTCGAACAAGCCCCCCACCATCACTGAACGCTGATGATCGACTTGGGTGAAGAGCGGTAGACGGGACGCGTGTATTTAATTAGTTGGACAGCTGAACATTTGACTGTTAGACCTGTTTCAAGCTTGGCGCTGAAACAAAAACATCCTGGCCGGTTGGGAGAGGACGAAGTCCAAGGAAGACGAACATTGTCAGAGTACCCACGTTCCCCTGTGCCTCTTACACTCACACATTCACACATTCACACAATCGTGGTGCTGCTGTCTTGGTCTTTGTATCTGTTCTATATAGATCCAGGGAGTATAGAAAGAGAGAAGAGACAGTGTGATAATAATACATTAATGTTTGTCTACGATGCCTACGTCGGAGGACGGCAGAGGGGTAGTTGGTTTCAGTGCGACTAGCAAACAGGAAAGTATGGTATGCGGTTCGGAGTGCGCGACAGGGAAATTAGATGCAAGACCGGCGGAAAATGAGGGAATGACCGGGACTATACGATAATGCGTTGCATTGCAAGCCTTTGAGTGTTCCACCGGGGTCCGACAAGGCATGAGCGCTGTGATGAAGGAATAATGCACGAATAACTGAGGAGAAAAAATACTGAACGATGAAAGACGAAATGAGCGATGGTTAACCGAACATGAAATGGTTGCAGGTAATAAGAATAAATGAGGCAGACAGACAGAGAGGAGCAAGAAAGAGACGAACGAGACGGAGATACGAAAGAAAACAGAAACGAAATGAGCGTGTCAAACGAATGTAAGTGAAGTACGAGCTATGATGATGATGGAATTTCTTCCGTGTTCGCAGTGAACGACATGGGTGAGAGGGGAGGATAATCGTATCCGCCTCCTGCGACGGCCTCGAGCTCCGAGAAGGGAGGTAACGATGTTGTGGAGAAGCTTTCTTCGGTGGTGGATGTAGGGGTGGGCAATGGTGGCTGAGAGAATTTACCAGAAACGTCGTCAGGCTCGAGTCCTCCCTCAGCATCCCATTTATAACTCACCACTTGGAATATCGGGTTGATGTCGGGTTTGTTGGAGTTGAAGTGACCGTGTGTCGTTGGCCGACCATTGACGCCCGAAATATCCTTTGGAAGCTCGTAGGGGCTATAGGATGCACTGCGAACGGAAGAAACGGAAAGTTGTGGAACACTTATCGAAGGCGCGACTTGGCCTCGCCGTGATGAAAGTGTTTCTGCACGCTGAGGAACCTGCATCCACTGGGGCGCAGGAGATATGGGCGGCGATAAAGAAAGTTGTTGCATAGGCGGTGGCGAGACACTTCCTGGCAACGGTGAAGGGACGGGGTTTACGGACGCCTGCGTGCGGAAATCGTGGGCAAGTTGTCCATCTAGTGAGAATGAATTGGAAGACCGTGCAGACGGGGCGAAATCGTCGAACGATGTCCGTAACGAAGAAGTAGAAGTCATTCTATTCAGTCCGAACAGACTTGGCCTATTCCGTACCCGTGATGGCCCAGGATCGCTGTCTATTGTCGCGAACGATAACGACGACATTCGACCCGTACTGTGCACGTCTGAAGATGATATTGAATGGTCATCGTCATGATCCATTCTGCGCACTTTGGTCATTCGTTCTCCACTTCTCCAATCAGTGGACCCCACGGGTGATTCATTCCCATGAGACGCGAACCTGCCTGAAGCTGCATTCACAGTCGAACCGCCTGATACAGGATCAGGGTTCCTATGCCGGACCGGTCCTGCCGCCGCAGGCTGCTTCCCTTTGCCATTCGAAGTGGCAGAATCTGCAAACTCCAAACGCGGCTGATCCCATTCGATGTTGACCTTGGTGTTCGCCTTTTGCTGCATCATGTTACGCTTCTGAATAACCGCACGAGCTTGTTCACGTTGCATCTTCTCGGCAAGAGCACGCCGCTGCTTCTCAGCCTCACGATGCATTCGCTCTGCTTCCTTCTTATTTCGTTTAGCGTCGTCTCGCACGGGAGATGCCAGTTCGCCCTTCCCAGAGTGCGCATCCGATCCAGCTGATTGCGTACGTTTTAATGAATGCGTTGAAGTCGATGCAGCCGGGACTTCATGCAAAGGAGGCAACTCGTGATGATGCGATTTGTCCCCACCGAACAGTCCACCCATCTTGAAGTGTTTTTTGCTGAAGCTGAACCCAGAAAGTTTCCCTTGTTTTTGACTGTGGGAATGGTTCGTTTCGGACGGATCCACAAGCGTAGGATCGGGATCGGAGTGCTGAGGCCGATTGGGGTAGATGTCCATGGGTTGGCCGTTCGGGTACTCGTCCTCTGCGTTGCCCATTGGGTAGTCGCCGTTGCCATTGGGGACATGGCCGTTGCTCCATGACTGGTTGGGACTGGACTGGGGAAATGAAGGGGTAGGGGAGTGTTCGGAGGGGTAAAAAGCGGTGCGGTGGGTAGATGCAGCGTTCGGTATTGGAGAGTGATGTGAATGTGAGGGGGGGACAGAGCGGGGGGACAGGGAACCAAGGGTAGTCGAAGGTGAATGTAGGACGTTGTTTCGGTTTGTACCCGAGACGTATGGTAGGGAGGTGGAGATGCGGACACCTGAGGGTAAGGGGATATTATTGCGGGGTAATGATTCAACCAAGTATGAGTGGTGTAGGCATTCGCTGCTGGTTAATCGCGCGTCGGGATCATATTTCAGCAGATCTCGAATGCAATGCACCAATGCCAATGGTACCGATCGATCGAATAGCTCGTGGATATCTCGAGGTGGCATCTGTAAGCGAAGCAAAAGTAAGGAGGCGAACGAAGCAACGGGGACAACGTGAAAGCTCACTCTACGGAATTCAAATCCTTGTAGTTGTGCCATCTCGATTCCCTTACGCCAGGGCCCACCGCCAATGGGAGCCTGTGATCTATCCAGCCCGTACTCGTTACTAGGGTTCCCAAGAATTTCACATATGCGGGCAACTTGATCAAGTTGGTCGGAGCCTGGAAACAGTGGCCGTAGGTTGACGACCTCTGCCATGATAGTTCCGAGCGCCCACATGTCGACAGGGCTGGAATAATGATTACTGTATAGCAGGACCTCGGGTGCACGATACCACCTCGTAGACACGTATTGAGTATACGGCGGTTTGCTTTTGATTTCTCGAGCCAAGCCAAAATCCGCGAGCTTGATGATTGCTACCACGTCCTTCTCCAATGGTGCGTTCGGCGGCGCAGCAGGCGAGAGTGATGTGTAGTCGAAGAGTCCGGTGGTAGTGACGAGCACGTTTTCTGGCTTCATATCACGGTGAAAGTAACCGTAAGAGTGAATGTGGTCCAGTCCACAGACTATCTGGTGGAATATGGAGGCTACCAAACCTCCGGTGAATGGTCGACCTTTCCGCGCCTTGATAAGATGGTAAAGATTCCCTTCCATGGATTCAAAAACAAAATAGAGCTCCTTGGTCGCGGGCATTAGAAAAAAGTCGTATAGAGGTATTATATTGGGATGAAAGGGTATTGCACGGAGCGACTGTCAGAGGTTTGGGAGCCACGCATAGGGCCGAGTCAGTCAGCGAACAGCGAGCAAAGAGAACGGGCGACACACCTCGAGTTCCTTGAGTTTTTGACACTCATCCCATCCACCTTCCCATTTCTTCTTCATTCGTTTCACTGCTACGAGCCTCTTCCCAGTCCACTCTGGCCGCGCTCCAGCTCCACACTGCATCGGTGAAAGAGGTGTATTGGGGGGTAGGGTCCCATGCCAATCGCAGAGCCAGACAGTACCAAAGGATCCATCTCCGAGCACTTTGAGTAGCGTGTATGATCGCCTTGAGCCTGTAAAAGTGTAAGTTTCAAAACGGGCGGAAAAAATGGAGCGAGTGGTGACAACTGACTAGTCTGTGATGAACCAACGACGAGACGACCGTTCTCGATGTGAACTGAGGGAATTCCAACGACATTGACTGGTTCTTTTGTGGCCTGTGGTTGCTGTGACGGACGCTGGGGTTGGGCTGGAGGTGGAGGGTTCGGGGAACGGTTGTGATTTGGGAGATTAATATGGTGGGCATTGTTGGTATTGTTGTACATGGCCCTGGTCGCATTGCCCAGGACTAATGGTGTTGAGTGAGGGAGAGCGGAAAAGGAAGGAGGGACGATGAGCGGAGGTCAAGAGAACATAGAATACAACACTATTCAAGTGTTACAATTTGTTACACAGGCGCACGGCTGCCCATCCTTCTCCCTCGGCTAACCAGTGCACCGAAAAAAGAAGTCACTTCAAACTCCGTTCATTCCGCGATAATTTTCCCAGTTTATCACTCTTAATTACCGGATGAATATATGTTTTCGGTCCACTCGTATTACTCTAAAATGTTCTTCCGCACCTCCTACAGCCCTCAAGGGTACATGCTATCGTCTGCTATCGTACAGTCATGTTGCAGCCAGCTGCTGCTTTTTTCGACATCATCTCCGCAACATCCGTATCATGCCTAAAACAACCCGTCAATCGACCGAGCGGATCTCTGTTTCCGATTGCCACCGGATCCGTGTGTCAGAAATCTCCCCACACGCGAGACAGAAAGCATGCAAGCCCGTCGAACGTCCGAATCAGCCCTCTGCGCTTCCCTCTTCCCTGAATTAACCTTCTCAATAGGGAACCTCGTGGAAAAGCTTGGAAACGCTCTCTCCATAATGGGATCGTCTAATCACCTCTCCCAAAACAACACCAACATCAATCACTTCAATCTTTCGGCACGCTGCCTGGTTAGCATCCTGTGGCAAGGTGTTTGTCACAATCAGCTTCTCCAGAGCGCTCTCTTCCACCGTCTTCAGTGCATTACCGCTGAGAATACCGTGTGTGACGATGGCGTACACCTTGTTGACGCCCGCCTCGGAGAGGTGTTTCGCCGCGAGACACAGTGTGCCGCAGGTGTCCGCCATGTCGTCGACCAGAATGGCAGTCTTGTCTTTGACATGTCCTACCAGCACCATCCGCGAGACTTCGTTGGCCTTCTTTCGCTCCTTGTGGAACAGTGCGAAATCTACCCCTAACCTATCGGCCATGGAAGTGGCCCTATATTATTTTTTTAAAGAATAACGCCGGTATCAGAAGTAAGAAACAGGAGAAATGATGGTATGTGTGCGCTCACCGTTTGGCGCCTCCTGCATCTGGGGAAACGATCACCACGTCTTCGAGGTTGAAATGCGTGCGAATGTATAGGATCACAGAAGGTTCTGCGTAGAGCTTTTGTTGGGATATACGGTGTAAACATTGATAGATCGCCCTTGAAGAAGAGGAAGCTTACACTGCAACACGCCTCAGTACCTCGCTAGTAGTATGATCTCAGTAAATGGAACTCACTTGTCAACGGGCACGTCAAAGAAACCCTGAATCTGTGATGCATGAAGATCCATGGTCTGTGCATGCGTTAAACACGGGTAAGTGGCGTAGAGACTGTGAGAAGCCAGATGAATCTCACGATGACATGGTCACAGCCAGCCTTCTGTATCATATTTGCGACTAATTTTGCCGTGATTGGGGCCCTACTCTTGTCCTTCTTGTCCTGACGTGCATAGGGAAAGAGAGGAATTACAGCGGTGATTCGTTTTGCACTGGCTATTTTGCAGGCATGAATCATAATGCAGAGTTCCATGAGCGCGGTGTTGATGGAACCACAGCCAGTGTTGATGATGTAGACGTCGTCTTCTCGCACAGATTCCACAATGCGGACGCTGGTCTCTCCGATCCCGCTCTTGGTTATCTCGGCGTTCGATAGGGGAAGACCAACGCTAAGAAGAAGATTAAAACAGGGATCGGGTTCACAGTTGGCTGGCAGTACCGGCGAGCGATGATTTCAGCAAGGTCTGGGTGACTGGTCCCTGCAGAAGAACGGTCATCGAGGATTGCACAACAGAGCGAGAGAGGAACAGGACACACCAGTGAATATTTTGATCCCGCCTCCGCTGAGCATTATGAGGAGTAGTAGAAGATGAGTAGATAAATATACAGATGGTGAAGGTAGAAAAAGAGGGAGCTGTATCAACGGTGAGTGGGTGGTGCAGTGTAATGAAGTTTTTTGAAGGGCCTATTTATTACCTCATACACACTGCAAACCACTTGCCTTATTAGTCCACCGCGTGTATTGCAGGGCAGCGCCAACCGAGCTGCGAAATGACCTCGATGCTAGAATACTGTCTGTATTGCATTCTGCTGTACTAAAATACTACAATCATCGTTGTTGTTGAGTGCACTATACTGTTGTTGAGCATAGACCAGTCTGCAATGAGACTCCCGCTTGTATCCATCTGAGACGTGCGGGAGAACAAGGCGACCAGGGGCGCTTGGATCTGTTTTGAGTTTGTATTTTTACCTCCATCCTCAACGACCTCCTCACGTTCCTCCAACGTTCCTCTATGCTCTTTCCCTCTCATGTCGGCATTACTCGACATTCAACATACAGGTAACACGCGTTTCTGAGTTTTTCTCTCTCTGTTTCTTAAATTCTCTCGCTCGTCAGCTCCTTCGGAGAATTGGGACGAAGATTTTGAATTTCATGCCAGCCCGAATAACGACAAGCGTGTCCCTCTACCCTCGCATCCGACCAGAGTGTCAACAACAAGCTCTGCGTTCACGGAGGACTGGGATAGGGATGCAGACGTTGCTCCTCTTCATGATTCACGGCCCTCAGACATGACTACTGCAACACAAATTCAACAAGAAAAAGAAAATATACATCTCTCCAATTGGGCTGAAGCAGGTCCTTCGACACCCACAAAACGGCTCTTTTCGAATTCGACGGAGAATTGGGATGATGATTTTGAAGACAGAGGTGATTCGCCTGCGCGCAAGTCTCCCAGAATCCCAATCAACACCAAGAACCGCCGAAGGGATCCCAGCTCGCCTTCACGTTCCCATTTCGAGCCAGAAAGTTGGGATGACGAATTCGACCTTGCTTCTCCCACTACGCCCCCCAAATCCAGACCGTTCACGAACATAAACGAACATATTACTGCGAGCGACGACAACATGCATGACGACGAAGACGACGACGATATGGATTTCAATTTCCAGGATAAAGATGAAGACCGTACAGTAACAGCTCGCTCGAGACGCAATGGTCTTCCTCGACTGACGACCTCCAGCAACAACACGACACCTCCTCCCCCAGTTCCTCCCATTCCGATTTCCCTTCTCACCACCGACATCTCGTCCACAGGCCTCCATTTCCCTCGTTCTCCGACCACTTCAGTTTTCTCTGCACCCTCTGTCAACTCCGGGAGAGATTCTGTCGCGTACTCCTATTACCATAACAACTCGACAACTCATCTTAGGCCCACGCAATCTCGTCAATCTGGTTCTGGCTTTTCCAACCTCCCGCCCAGTCCACCCATTCACAAGGAAAGGGAACGACGAAGGCTTCGGAAGAAGAGTCGACCGGATCCTTCCGCGAGTGACTTGAGCCGGCAACCCCTCCCGCCATCTATCAACGCGAGTACAGAAAGTATTGGGCTACGACTGGATCGTGATGCTCGTCCTGTGACACCCCAAACTCCTCCCCGCTCCTCATCACCCTCTCTACCCAGCTCAGTCGAGCCTCATAGCGCAGCCTCCTCCAACAATGCCAACAGGAATAGTATCGTCACAGGATCCTCACCGCCTACTAAGACACCCCTTCTGAGCCGCATAGGCAGCGTCAAGAAGTGGGGTGTACGGAAGAAGCGAGCCAGTTCAACCCCGAGTGAGTTGATGCAGGAAGATTCGCAAGCAGGTGTGTATATTTAGAGTGACGATGGTGTCTCGCTTTTTTGCTTACGGCGTTTTTCAGACGCTTCCACTTCACGATCACCCTCCAAGTCGGGTAGCTGGTTCTTTCGAGTCACCAGTGGTGGCGGGCCTCCAGTTGAGACGGGGAGAAAGTCCTCGTCTGCGCCACCGCTCGATGAGAGTGAAGAGGATCCAGAGATGAATAGCAAATCGGCCTTCACCCCCAAGGCTCGCAAGGTGGCTCCCACTTCCGGCTCGGATGCAAATCTTGACAGCGCGAAACTGGTCAAGAGAAAGAGCAGTGGCTTCATGCCTCTCAGACGAAACAAGGGCCCCTTGAATGACAATAGTGTTATGCATGAGGCAGGGGAGTTACCTTCGGACCTAGAACAGGAGCTTGGACTTGAATCGGACGTGGCTCTTGGGAGAACCCCTTCCAAGCGGAAGAAACAAGTCGAGACGCGTCCAAAGCCTGGCAGTCGCAACCCATCATACGGTGGTCTTGGGATCGGGAGAGCTGGGAAGAGTTTTGAGAGTAGTTCAGATGATTTGACCGAGAAAGAACCGATGCGCTCTAGGCATAAGTCTTTCTCGCGGTCCAAGTCTAGAGATCCCGCTGAGATGAACGAGGGAGAGCGGAGCTTCATGGGCAGTGTAAGGAGAATCAGTTTGGTGGGGAAACACAAGCGGAACAAGAGCGGCGTTTCTCTAGCAGGAGTCCAGGAGGCAGGCAAGGGTCCTCCAGCCCTTCCTCCGCTTTTGCCGCAAAGGAAACCCTCTGAAGACGATCCTATGGATGTGGACTCGGAGTCTCACCATGAATCGAGATCGACTTCACGCTCGTCAGGCTTGCTACCCCCCATCGAGCTACACCCCCCCTCCCCTCCTCGGACCGTTACCGAGAATTCTATCGGAAAGATTCCTCGCGCTCCATCGCCCAACAATCTGGATATTCTACTTCAATCAAGCGCCCCGTCAACAAGCTCCCCTTCATTGGTCCTTTCAAATAAACCTCCGGCGTCACCGCAGGCCGCATCGTTGGGAAGGTCTACTGTCGCACCCGCCATAGTCGGCAGCGCCATCCTACGGGACAGCAATGTACCGAGACGGAACTCCCTCGGCGATCTTAAGATACCGGCTAGGATCAGCCAAGCACAGGTCGGGCTAAGAAGAGATCTGGGCATGGTCAGGGAATTCGCGTCCAATGTCGAACGTGAGTCCGAGCTGTCCATCTCTCTGAAACGCGAGTTACTGACCCTGGGTTTATCTCTATCATAGAATTGAAAGAACTCCAAGTGTCATACAATTCTCTCGTACTCGAAGTTCAAGGCGTTTTGGATGCGTATGCCCAGCAGGCTTCGTCCCGTTCGACATCCCCGAATTTCTTCGGTCTACCTCGTCCCCGTTCTCGCACTCGTCCCAATGGAGCAGGTCAGCCGTCAAGTCAGCCTCCGCCTCAGCAGGCGTACAAGCAACTCGCTGCGGCATTCTATACTATCAACTCAAGGTACAAGATTGCCTGGGAATGTGCTGAGCTCCTCATTGAACTCGGGACGGGTTCCACTGGTGGATCTGCTCCTTCGACGAGCGTGTCTGTTCCAACGATGGCCACCACGTTTGGTGCTGATGGGAAGAGCTTGAAGAATAGGGAACGGGCGATCACCTTGTCGGGTGAAGAGTCCAAGCCTCCGACTCCTACCCCCGGTCAACTGCCGTCCAGTCAAAGTGCTGGTCCGCCTATCGCTAGTCCTCCTAGTATGAGCTGGCGTGCATCCACGGGACGGCATGATCTGAGTCAGAGGCAGCTACTGCTTCTCCGGGAGATGCTCAACAACCCGGACACATCTCAAGTCATCGATCCCCAGCAGTTACCCTCGCCTGAAGAGTCTTCGCCTCCGAATCGGGACTGGAGATGGGGTGAAGCTATGAGCAGCACTGTTACTCTGCCTTCCGAAGAGAGTTCAGCGCAGGGCGGGAGTACCAATGGTGACACTCAAGCGAAGAAACGCCGTAGCAAGCTCGTTGGTATGAGTGGACTAAGGGACATGCTCAGGGCCCTCAAGAGAAGTCAAGTCGAACATCCGCCAATCCCTGCGTCTATGAGCTCTCTCAGCACGGAGTCGTCGTTGGACAGTTCTAATAGCCATCGGAACGGCAAATCATCCACCTACGGACGGAGACGAGCCAAGACAAGTTCTGGTCCGGAGATGGTTCGTGCAACCTCCCCATACAACGTTTCAGCATCCCTATCTGCAAAGCAATCGCCTCGCAGACCTTCCCTAGCATCGATATTCCGGATTGGCGGGAAGAACAAGCAAACGACTCCCTCGTCGACTCAGAACGCCAGCACGGTAGACCTCTCGATGGAGAACCTTCATGAACAGCGGCACCTCAAGGAGAACAGTGGCTCCACCGGTGACGACGATGACTGGGATCATGTCTCGGATGTTGGTCATGGCGCCGGTGGTAGCAAAGCCCGCGAAGTACCCACCATCCGAGGACGGTCACCCTATCTCCAGGAACTCCAGCTTCCCGGGAGCCAGCCACCGAGCCGACCGCAAACACCGAAGACACATCGATCAACCAGTGCATCCCATTCGCAGACTTCCCTTCAGTGGGAAGGCTTACCGCCAGCGTCTGTAGGGGTACCCTCGCGGACAAATCGACTCTCGAACGTGGAGGAGACGGTCGAGTACAATCGGACTCCCCACGCAAAGTCGACTGGCAAGGCGGCAGCACCAAGTCCAAGCACTGCAGGGTCCTCTCGGCCACCATCCAGGTCGAAGAACGTGTCCAAAACAGGGTCGGTACGGTCAATGCCTCCACAGCCGCTTCTACCTGATGCAAAACTGGCGATGACGCCCGAGAACATAAAACCCTTGTTAGAGAATTCTAAGGAGGTGCATGCACGCCTTACTGAGTGTATAGCAGAGATTCGCCAGTTACTGGTGGTAGACTAATTCGGCACGGACCATTTGATTTATTCTTTCCTGACCTTCCTCTCTAGTCGTTCCCTCACTCTCACTTCGCCCTCACTGTACCATCACCCACGTCTTGCATTTGCTCTGGTGTTGCTATCCGGTATCTATCCACTTACCTTCGTCCCCCAATGTCATGTAGAATTTAATCAGTAGTACATATACTTCAATAAAATTTCATGTTTCTCAAACTCAAACATTGTCGCTGTCATGGAGGGGGGGAGGGAAGAGGGGGTGTTCGGGATTCAGGTCACTATGAAGTTACACAAAGGACAGGCTACTACTACGCAAAACATTTGACAACGGTTGGTGTCAGGGAAGAGGAGCTATAACACATTGTTTTATACAAACCAGTGATTGCACCGCGAAGACAAGAACGAGAAAAGAAATAAAGAGAGGATAGCAACGACGAGAAATGGCGTAGATAAAACTAGTTGGATACCGGAATAGTGTAAAGACTGTGCAAGTGGGTGTATGATATATGCAGTGTCAGATATGCGATACAGACGTTGGACGCAGAAACGCGACGATTATCTACGTTGATTGAGGATAGACAATAAAGAACTTGAGGTGTTGGGCTGCCCGTAAGATGGGAGAGCTGGAGGCAGTGGTTGAGCTGAGGTGATTATTCCCGGAGGCGGCTGGGCACTGAAAGCTGTGGCGTGGAGAGGAGAAGGAGGATATGCCCCAGGTTGCATGGTATGCATGAGAGGCGAGCTGTATGGGGATGACGGGGGCATGTTATTGTAAATAGGAGGGCGCTGTTGATGGAATTGAGGAAGTGATGGTCGTGAAGAGATGGGTGGTTGGGGGCCTGAGGCATTCATAAGAGCAAGCAGCTGACTCTGGTTCATACTCATGCTGGCAGCAGGAGGGGAGTGGTATATCGGCCGATTTATCGCTTGACTCGTCCTAGGCCGCACTTGGAATGGGTCATCATTCATGGTGGGACGTTGAGGTATCGCGGGTATATTCATTCCGTGTGCTGCAGCATTGGGACTGGACGAATAGATGACATTTGGATCGCCGAATCCAAATGCTTGTGGAGGTACAGAGGCAGGAGGTAACGGAGGAGGGTAATTCAAGGGGTTTAACCCGGACGCTGGAGCACCTTCCCTACCGGCTACGAATGGAGACATTCTGGCTGACTCGTCCGCAATTGACTCAAGTAGGGCGAGTTGTTTGAGTCGTTTGGCGGACGTCGGTATCTCCACGGCTTTCGATAGATAGGGCGAAATGTCAGCTACGCTAGAAGTACGACGTGAGCCTGGCGGCCGAGAAGGCACGGTGGTAGCACTGGATAGAGGTGATGCTTGTGAGGGTACCTCTGTGGGCTGTGGCGACCGAAGCTGAGGCCTGGAGGTTACGGGAAAATGAGAAGACGGTGAGCTGGTCATTTGTCGTTCGTGAGGTGGGACGGAAGGGATTCGCCCGTTCTCTAACTGAATGCCTACGACGAACGGAGACTTGGACCTCGACGAAGTATCTGGTAGGTATCGTTCGGAAGCAGGAACGGCGGGAACTGGAGTGTTGCGTTCGCGGGGACCATCGCGGTGTGAGAGAGGGAGCGTTGATTCAACTGGTTCTTCTTTCTTGGGCACAGTGGCCACCCCAGACATAGTCAACGAAGACAAGAGTCGAGCAAAATGGGGGTCTATGGACGCCTCTGATTGAGAAGCGACATTGACAGGATCAGCAAACGATTGTGAGCATTGGGGGGAAGGTGTCTGAGGTTCTCCGTTATCTGCTGACGAGGACTGAGAGCTAGATTCTTGGTGGGCGTCCTGATACGGTGTGGAAGGAGAATCTGAGACTGCGGAGTCGTGTCCATTGGAAAAAGGCTCGGCGGGTTCCCTCTGATTCTGACGTCTCGACTTGGGAGGCTTTCGAGGAAGATTGCGAGGTTTTCGATCGTGGATGAAGGCTTTCAGAGCACTGATAGGAAACATCGTTAGCGGTGAGTCCACACTCGATAAATGGGAACATGCCTTATGAAGGGTGTAATCAAATAGAATTTGCCCGCAGCACTTTTATTGCGTTTCCAAGTCGGGAGATCGGAGAGCTTGAACCATTCAATTTTCTGGAAACACGTCATTTTCTGCTGGAGTTTTGATATAGGACCGTGCTTACACTGATTTCCTTCCGGGTTTTGGTTTTGAAGGCAAACTCCTCTGGCACTCCAGGAACGATATACAGAGCGATTTTCTGCTCCTTGATCGACATCTCTATCACATCGTCCGGGTTGATTTGCCCAGCCAAATTGTATCCAGTTTCCTCCAGGACCTACAGCACGCTCATGAGTTTGAGAACGGAGCTCGACCGATTAGACAACGCACCTCTCGGACGGCACAAGCAGGTTGGGGCTCATCCTCATTGATCTTTCCTTTCGGAAAACCCCATCCGGAAGAAGACTTCCATCCCTTGACAAGTAGACACTGGAGTTTGGCGGTCATTAATCGGTCTTCCGATGGACTAGCTCGTCATAAGGACGCCATACCTTCTCCCATGTGTCGTTTAGCATAATCGCACCACACACGGGCACGCGAGTCTTGTACTGCATGAAATTGGTGAAAGCTTGCTCATGAGCACCGCTCCATTGGTGAAGAAGGGGACATGATTCAAATAACATGGCGGAGAACTTCTTGAGTGGCAAAGAGGGGAATCTGGGGTTCTCTTCTCGAACAAAATCTTCATAGAACCAATGACTGGAAGTTGAGTCAGCGCAGCGCATAGCTAGAGAGGATGCCGGACGACATACGCTTGCTCCACCTGAAAACAAACTCGCTCTAACGAAGACAACTCCTCCTCCGGTAGGTTGAGAATAAAGCGACTAGAGGGAAATTGGATGAGCTGATGACAGCGATGTATAATAATTGTGCGCACCTTTGTAGATCCTCGAGAACATCCTCATGGGTTGCATATCGTTCATGGGGGGAATCTGCACGGCCTGCAGGAGATATTTCTGGCGATGATGATGAAGAAGACGACATTGAAAATAAAGCAAGAGCCTCGAGTCCACTAAGTGGAGAGGTAGAGAGTAATACAAGGACCCTTTGGGGAAGGGTTCAGTTCTGTAGACGTTGGTACTTTGGCAGAGTGGTGGTCGAGGCAGAAGTACAATAGGCGCAAATATTGGGCCTCGTTCAAGGTCACGTGACTCCATGGCGATGGACTCGGCACAAGCATGGACAAATCAAACAGTTCCCACACACACAGAGGCCGAACTTCGAAACCACAAGCACTGCCGCGGTCGCCGGATGAGAATGGGGTTGCAACTTTGCAGCTCGCAAATGCAAAGATGGAGTGATGATGTATGATACCGACATATAACTACAGCTAGATAGATATGGAGAAGTGACAGAAGAAAAAAAAATACAATACAGGCCAAAATCAACAGACCATTCCCACCGCCGAATGACTCTACAACCGGCAGATGGGGTCAGGATCACCGGAAGCCCATCCTCCGTTTGTAGTCAGTCTGCTCCTCTTCTGTCAGCCTGTCGGTTCCAGACCAATTAGCCGAGCTGGTTCTCGGCCTGAAGCGACTTGTTCTGCCATTCTTGAATATCTCCTCCATTCGAAGGGGTTGAACGGCTCCGAAGATTTCGTCAGGGTTGATAGTGCTCTGCATTTGCAACGCTTGCTTGAGCTCTGGCGATTGGGCCCAATCCGGGGGGTCAAACGTCTTCTTGCGGTCCTCGTCGTCCGAATCCGAGTATTCGCTGTTGATCTCGGGGAGTTCGATACTCTCGCTGGCGACGGCTGGCTCCGTTTGCTTGGTTGCCTGGATTTGAGCCTTTGCACGGGCAGTCATCTGGCTTTGTATCATCTGCGACGGCTGGGTAAAGTCATCGTCATCTCCTTTAGCTGGCGCTTTCGCTTTCATCTTCGACCCTGTTGCTGAAGAACCTTTCATGGGATTCGAAGGACCCGCGACCGGTACAGCGCTGGATGAACTAGCTGCGTGGGAAACACCACCGATAGGTTTGAGTACCGGTTTAAACGCCGTCTTCGATGAAGTAGAGGAGTTCAAGCTTCCCGGAGTAGGCTTCTTAAGCTCAATTTTCTTCTTTCCAGTAAGATCTTCGTCCTGATCGCACTTATCAGTCACCTCTTGGACCGAAAGCCCAAATCGACGTACCTTCTTCACGGTAGGTTTGAGAGGCATCTTCCCGGTGTGTTCTTCGCGTTCACGCTTCCGCCTCTCCAGCTCTTCCTTGATCTTCCGTTCTTGCTCTAGCTGCCGCGTCTTCTCCTCCTCCGCTTTCTTCTGCAACACCAGCTGTCGCCGGCTCTCCATGTTCTTGAGGACGGCAGCCTTCTTATCCTTCTCTTCTTGTTGCTGGGACACATATGTCAGTTTATACTAGAGAGCACTTGGGGCAAGAACGATACCTTCTTTGCCACTGCCGCCGCAAGCTGGATGCTCTTGACTTCTGTCTTTGTCTTCTTGTTCGTACCCAGCACGCTACTGACCAGCTTTGAGGCGTGCCCAAAGAATCCTTGGGAGGGCTGCGATTGGGACTGGGATGGCGTAGGTAATTCTTTGTCCTGCGACATCGTCGCTTTGGGCTAACGACAGATATGGTCAGTGGGTTCAAGGTCTGCAAAAGTACCAGTAGCGTACCTCCACTAGGCTGACAGTAGACTTTCCAATATCGACGCTCATATCACCGTCGCCAATGTCAGCTTCCTCGTCGTCATCGTCTACATCCATACAGAATGACCCTGGAACTGCCTGATTCTGTAGGCGGTCCTTGGTCTGGTCCTCCGTTACATCCACCTCGTCCGAGTTTGCGTTCATCTTCTGGCTCTCAGTAGGTGCAGAACTCCACGTCATGCTGTCCCTGTCGTGGTTGAGAGTCATCCCGAACGGCCATTGCTTGATTTTGTCGCCCAGCTTCTCGTCGAGCGGCCAGCTATCGTCCTCATCTGGGGTACGCTGCGGTTGAGTATCAAATGCAGACGAATACTCTGTATCTTGGCTCGAAGGTAACCACGCTGGCCCCTCTTGACTGAACACCCTCTCGGACGCGTCGCTCTTCCGGCTTTCCCATGTAGATTGTGCAGACAACGGTGGTCGTTTCTGCTGTGCCATCGGAGGTGACGCTGGTAACCGTGGCGACAGACCGACCGCCATGGAAGGCGGTTTGGAAAATGCGGACCGGGGAGAAGTCTGCTGCTGCGCCTTTAAAGTAGCGGGGGGAGGGGAGGGAGGTACAAATACAGGTGTAGGTTTGCTGAATAGTTTGCTGAACGGAGGGGCTGGCGTTGTAGTGGTGGTCGGCTTGTTAGTTTGAGATAGCAGCTTGTTTTCGTGCTCCGGGGGGAAGAGAGATCCAATGTCCTTCTTTTCAGTAACCCGTTCTTTCACGGCCTCCTTTGGTACCAATTCGGAAACACTGAGCCGCGAGTGGGTTGCTTGAGCCTCGACCTCCGCTAAAGGAGTTGTTTTAGGATCCTCATCGCTGGAAGCAGGAGCAACAGCTGGTGCATCGGCTTCCCTCGATGATGACGATGCACCTGGCTCTTGTTGCATAACCACATCGTCGTCTTGTCGGTTCTTCTCGGCGACCTTCGCCTCAGCCGCAGCCCTTGCTTCTGCAAGAGCATTCGACTTAAGCGGACCACCAAGCGATTTGCCCGAACTCTTGCCCAGGCGTACACCAAGACCTTCAACAGTCTTCTTGAACTGGTCCAACATTCCCATTTGCTCTCCAGGTGGCTGCTCTAGGACACGAGTATCTGTCTCCGCTTCTCTGAGGAGTTGTGTTCGAGACGTGGTCCGATCCTTCTCGGACGGTTTCAAAAAGACTGTATCAACTTCCGTCTTCTTCGCAACCTTCGCAACGCGTTCCCCTTCCTCTTGCTGTGGTATTCCCGGAATTGCGACGCCCAACATGTCTCCGCTCTTCCTCTTGTTGGGATTAAGGTTGGGCACTCCAGCGATAGGCGCGATATGATGGCTGCCCGCGATATTGGCTACCTTCGCGTTACTAGTTTCAAGTGCCTTGACTTCCCTCGTCTTCATCAGCCATGAGGTCCGCTTAGCAATAGCAGCTCCCGGAGTAGCAGCCCCAAGAGGACCTGGCTCGGCAGATGTTTCTCGAGGTACGCGTACAGACTTGCGAATTGGCACGGGAGCAGGCAATGGTGGGGGAAATGACATGGTATGGTCGCCTTTAGGAAAGGACTCCGTTTGGTCAGATTCGAGCATCGGTTCATCGGCAGTTTCTTTCTCGTATTCCTCAGGCACTGCCGGGGAGTTTGTAATGGGGACATCCTCAACTGTAGGTGAGAGTGATGGGGGCATAGCAGGAGACTCGAGCGGAATGGTTTGAAAAGTATCAACTGACGACATGGTCGCATCGGCGGCGGTGTGCATGGAGCGGTCAGAACCCGAAGGTTGCAAGTCTTCCACTGCCTTGTCTTCAATTTGCCGAGCTTGTGGAGGTTCGATTGGAGGTTCAGTTGGAGAGACGCTGGGTTCAGTGGGATTGATGAATGGTGTGTGGGAGTGCTCATCTGCTACCGCAACGTCGATATTCGGGGACTTCTCCGGGGAGGGATGCGAGGATACGCGCGAGCGGTCAGCTGCCTCATCGTCCTCCGCGATGACGGAGAGCTCGATGGCGACGTTGTGTTCAACGACATCCATAGGCTCTTCAGGCTGCCCAGCAGCACTGGGTGGCTGCTCCACGTCTTCGGCTTGATGTATAGAAACTGAGGGAACGTTTATCGGAGCTGAGGTATTCGATGTTTCAAGAGGTGGCGCTGGATGGAGGGGTTGCTGTTCGTGCTGTTCGCCCTTTTCCTTGGCTTGCAGAAGGGCTTTATGGAAGTTGTTGACCGGTGCACCATTCTCTTTCTCACCGTCGCTCTAGTCAAGAATAAGAGTTAGGATGTAAACCTTCAAGAATTTCGTCACGACACACCTCTAATGAGGTGACTGTTCTCAACTTGGAAGGCGATGGGTGCTTGACCTTGGGCTTCTGCGTTTTCTTCCGACTGGGCGTCTTCACCAAATCTATCAGTGCACTTTGCGGAGAATTAGATGCTACTTTCAGACAGTCGAGAAAGGCCTACTCTTGCTTGGGCTTTGCGAGGATGTTGTCGAGGTAGTCGTCGAGGAATAGGAAACCGTGGGTTTGTATTTGCTGTTGAAGGGATTCTCGACCAGAGTCGTTAGCCATGAGAAATCGTATTGAGTTTCCCCATTGCAAGAGACCTGGATTGGCCATGGCGAGTCGGAGGGGAAGGATATGAGCACAACTCGAAGCTCGTGGTGATTGTGGTGGTCAACAGGTCGCGTGGGTCAGGTGACCGCTTTGTAGTCACATCACGGCACGTCACAAGAGTTTAACGTATAGCCACAACAACCATGACGTCTTATTCTGCTGTTACAGGCATGTCTGTGGATATTTACTGGATCAGGCCGGCTGTAGCGAGTTGTCCTCCTTCAGCTCTTGACTACCGCCCGCATGGAGAGTGTTGACGAGAGCCGAGCTAATATCGACCACAACGACAGCGAATGGGACCAAATCGATCATGAAGACCCTTTCGAAGATGTGGAACTATTGGAATTGTCCGAATCACAACTTCGAGAGGAGTACGACAACGAAGAAATTGAGCGATTCCTCGCACTTTTCGCTTCTGTGAGCTTACTCCCAGTTCATATAGCACGCTGTGTCACTGAGATTCGGTTCAGGATGTAAACGAAGTTCAAACGCCAGTCACGCACAAGAATAACCCGCCAGCAATCGACCGGAACGGAAGCAACCACGATACCTCGTATAATTCCTACAGTGAGGAATTAGCATTGGTGCGCATTATGCAGTACATGTTTTACAAATCTCCGATACGAATGTTCATAGCGATATCTACGTCCCTGTCTTCCACCCACGTCAGCACAAGTCCCGCCTTTCACTTTTGGGCGTCTCAGGATAGCCACCCAGAGACTCTACCTCTCAACCGTACCCGCATACGTCCCCTTTTTCAGCAGGCTACTCAAACTGGCTACTTGGAAACACAAGGAGACTAGCACCTTCTATTGCACTGTTCGTCGTACTTAACGATCATGCTTTGGCTATGAACTGATGGTTTTGGACTCCGCCGCAGATCTATTGGATCCTTTGGTACTACAACATGCTGCTTCCCGCCCTGATTTTCCGCGTACTTTATTGCTTGGTCCGCCGTAGGGTGCTGCCGTATCCCACCGCTATCGAGCTCAAGGAACGCCAAATGCGAGTGGATGAAGCAAAAGAAATCGGCGATGAATTTTCTGCCAGACTCGTTTCCGGATCGCTATCAACATTCGATGTACAGGACATGTGGCGCTTATTCAAAGTGGTGGCGAAACCAAACAAGTCGAAGGCCAAGAAAGAGACAAAGCGTAAGGACAAGGGGAAAGAGAAGGAGAAGGACGATGAAGACGATGTAGTAATGGGCGAAAGCTCAGGACCTGCCACGGAGTCCCATAAGACCCGGGATGAGAGAGATTTAGCGCGTTTCGGCCTGCAATTCATGAATGCAGTGGCGGATATCCATGAGCGCGTTCATAAGTGAGCTAGCTTCACGTCGCGACTCAAATTAGCGATTTCTGATGGTTTTTAGTATCTTCATTTGGCGCCGACCACAAGCTTCCTTTCGTTATGGAATAGTATGTTTCCCCATAACGAGACTGTGTGTACCGAACTGACCTGGGGGGTCGATTTCAGTTCATCTTCGTATGCCTCCTTCTCGTTCTACTGCTCCCAGCACAATACATATCCAAGCTCGTTTACCTTATCCTCGGAGTGTTGTTCTGGCATGTTGCCCCGGTCATCGCAGCGCTGCCTTCAGAAGACCGAGCCAGGTCAGTCAAGGATAGGTCGTCGAATCGCTCATTTGTTGACACTCATACTAGGCTACCACCACCACTCGCTGATATTCCCACTGATGCCGATTATGCCATGGAGCTGATAGCACAACGCATCAATGCTGGTATGCCCGTGCGCCCTGCTCGCAAGCGGCACAGGAGAGCGAGAGCGAGATCAGTGAAAACTGAGGACGACACTGCGCCCACAAGCCCACCGCTCACACCGGAGCCCGGAGAGTCTTCTCGCCCAGAAAAGAAGATAGACTGGGCCAAGTGGGGTGGAAGAGCTGCAAGAGGAAAAGCGTGGGCAGTTGATAAACGCCTGGGAGGGGGCAAGAAAGAGGTACGGTCACTTTGCCCTCAAGTTCGCACCTCTATTTCGATCCTCATCGACATTTTCTGTAGTGGCCTCAAGAATCCAACACACCTCGTTCACCATTGGTGCCGCCTCCTGCAACTGCGCTCGGACGGCCCCATACTCCTGTGGACTCCCATAGTACGTTCACTTCCATGGTAGCATCTGGCCAAGCACCCGTTAATGTGTTTCCGACCATCAGCCTATCCTTGTCAACATACAAGCGCTCCTGGCCTCATAACGCTCTCTCCGGCCATGTTTTACTTTACTCCGATAATGTCGCCGCACCCAACACTAAGCTTCCCGATCAATTATTTGAAGGGCGTGAAGAAGAGCGGGATGCTCAAAGGTGTGACCTTGAAGTGGAGTGATCCTGACGATGGAGACAAAGAACGGGAAGAGACTTTCCTGTGGGTTGGGGGACGCGACGAACTATTCGCCAGGCTCATCGGTGCGAATCATCAGAAATGGATCAGGACTTGAGTTTGCGTGGTAAGTGCAGGTCATTCAATGATACAACGTTGCACCGTTTCTGACTTCTATCTATTCCACAGATCGATGTATCTATACCTCTGCTACATGTATTCCCTGTGATTTTTGGAAACCCTCTATAATCTATCTTGTTCGGAATTGAGTCATTGACATTGACAAGACAATGCTGATGTAGGATGTTGATGGGAGAAGCGCGTCGACCGCGACGCGACGTGACAGAGCTTACTAAACTTCCTGTCCTGGTACAAAACACCCTCCCGTCCAGTCGACCATTCTTTTTGCTTTTTTCCTTCTCCTTACGCGGGCTTTCTTCGTGCATGCTCTCTGCAAGCGTCCTGGTGAGCTTTTCGCAGTGAAGGCAGGTATTCCGCTCGTCTTGGGTAGCGCGTCGCTGACAACATGAACGCCTTACAGGAACACAGCGCGTTCGTTACCATTAATTATCGCTTTACGCGCCCTTTTATCACCCGTATCCTATCTGGCCGTTCTCAGACCGAAGAATGTTTTTCTCCCAAGAACTGCTCGCTCGCAGGGATAGTGGTTTCGGTCTACTCTGGTGAGGACGAGAGTCCTTCTCATGTTTGTCTTACTGACGGCGATGACGCTTACAGGCTTGCGGCAACGCTGGGGTCGAAGTCAACTTTCAAGAAGCTTCCTAAACGTTCTGTCTTGTCGGCTGATATTTCTCAGCTATGTGACCTTATTGCACAGCCGGAGGAGCCATTGGCATTGAGGCTATCGAGCAATCTGATGATTGGAGTGACCCGGTGAGCAAGACGCTCACCAACCTCGCTTTACTCACTTAACCGTATCTGTCCTCTAGAGTTTACAAAGGTGGCACGACACACACTTAAAATGCGTATATCATGCCTTCGACTTACCGATCAATTAGTGAAACAGGATCTGTTCTTCACGGACGTTTCGAACTGTGTTGCCTCGCTGAAGAAAGTGGTTCAAGACCTTCAGACAATTGCCGCGAAAGAGGCAGCGCTCCAGATGGCTCAGCCCACTGTCCGGTACGCAGCCGTTATTCACACACTTCACAGAATCTGCCTTGATACTTGCGCCAATAGCCCATCTGCTCTTACTCTACCAGCTGGTCAAGGTGCCATGTTCATCGCAGATTTCGATGCCATGGTTGACGTACGTCTCTACTTCTTTTCCCTTGACCTCTGGGTTGCTCATATCACTCAGAACTGGGATCGGCATTTGAACCTTCAAGGTACTTACGCCTCTGCAAACTACCCTGTTGAGCTCAGCTCACGTTCCTTGCAGTCACCGAGGAATCTATGGACGAAGATCCCGATGACCCTGACTTCAACTTGCGCTCTCAAAAGTCAAAGCGGAAACCGAACAGCCACAGAGACTCCCAGCAGGCGGAGGACGTGCGAGCGGACGCATGTACTTTGAGAGAGCACCACGATCACCTTCTGTCCGCTTCTTTTGACTTGTCCTTCCAGGCGAACCCGGAAGGAATAGATCCATCGTCCTCCCAGATGGAACCAGCATTCGAGCTGGACGACAACTTCTTCCAGGTATCGGATGGTTTGGGCTTGGGCTTGGATGACGGTCTGGCTGACGAACTGGCGCGCGAACTGGGTGACGGATGGAGTGCCCCGCCACGCGTAGAGGAGCATCAGCGGTGTGTAAACCTCCCTCGGCGAACAGAGGCTTGGTCAATCCTCATACTAGGCCTTTACAGTGATATGCCCATGGACATCGATGCGGATCCTGTCCAACTTCCAAGCGAAGATTTCGCGGGGATGCTTGGAGGAGATGAATTCGTTGTACCCGACGTGCCCTTCTTCGACCAATTAGGATCCCCACCACCCACCGTTCCCATAACACCATTGAAGGTCGGTGGACGCTCTTCGCCTAACCTCGGTATGACTAATCCATCGCACGTAGACAACCTCCCGCAATCGTGAAGAGAATGCTACGCCCAGAACGCAAAGCCGTCGTGCCACCCCACGACCATCTGTCCCTCCTCACAGCCCCGCAACTTCGTTCTCTCGACTGCTTTTATCTCAAGACGAAGAAATTCATGCACCAACCCCGTTTGCTGACGTTACGTCGCAAGTTGTGAATAAAGATCAGGCTAATGGAAAGCAACCACACCCGAAAAAGAATAAAAGAACTCGTTTGCTGCTTGATGCTAGGACTGAACTAACCGACGAAGAATTGAAGGTATGTTTCCCTCCGTCGATGGCTCCCCGATCACTCAGGTTTCATTGCAGATTGCTCGTGCTAAATATTTAGAAGAACAACGAAACCAGAGGCGAGATCTCCACAGCAAGAGGATCGAAAAGGATAGTGGGAAGGTTGTGGAGGAGTTGATCTGGGGCGTACCCGCTGGTTGTACGTTCCTCCATACAGACCCGCCCTCCTTGACTCAGCTTTGGGATCTCAGTTGAAGCCCCCGTTCTCATCGACCTTTGGCAAGAGAATTTCAAGATCCAGGTAGAAGCCAGGACGGGCGCATTCTGTATTCACGAAGATGGAGCTGAAGCACGTAAGCTCGTCGCGCCCACCTTGTCATCAGTTGACTGAACCTGAATCCTTCACGAATTATAGGCCAACCTCCCACGAAACGGAGAAAGCTGCGGACTATCGACGAAGCACCTGAGGAACCCGCTGGTCTCATGGAGAATGTGAACCAGAGCGACTTGATTGACGTTGGAGATTTCGGGCCCTACGAGGGTGTGTATGTATAACTTACTCCCCGGTACCCAATTGATTGTGTCGCCCAAAAGATGGACCCAACTACGCGGACAATATCGATGTCGACGTTGATCCCTTCAGACTCAGGTCTTCTGAGGTAAGTTGGATCAGACCATCCTATCATAAACGTAGCTCAATCTTCTTCAGGAACCGGGTCAAGCGCGAAATGCCTCGAGGCCACCTTCAGTTGGACCGGATTTCAACCTTGACGTTGTCTCGAGTGGAAAGTTGGGATCCCAGCGAAGCTCACTTTTCCCATGGGACAATGCTGGAGCTGACATCTCGTCAAGCGTTGGTGATGTTCACGGTGGAAGTGACCAAGTGGTCTTCGAAAGGGCAGAGGTTAGGCTAAGAGGGAGCTCCATGAGTCGGCGGGAGGGATCTCTTCCACTTAGCCAAAACGGGAGTATCTCTGGACTTCGGGGGGTTTCTCCTGGCGATTTCGGGAAGACATCTCAGATTATTGGGGAGGACTTTGTGTTGGGAGGTAAAGGTTTCTTTCTGATTGACTACGTATCGCCCCGCGTTTGACGGCCCTGGACCCCACCTACCTAGATGAGGAGGACCCAACCCACGAACAGAATGCTGATACCCAGCGTTCCGAATTACTCGTAACCTTGGAACGCAATTCGTTCCACTTTCTCGAGTAGGCCTCTGATTGCCTCGCATCTTCAACTTGAGACTGAATAATGATTTCAGATATGTGAAGATACAACAGAAAGCGCTGCCTGGGGGATCTGATGGCATACCGTTCGAAACCATTGCCCCAAAAACCACGAGCACTCGTCATGTTGCGGCCGCCGCTTTTTATCACTGCCTTGGCGAGTATCTCTTGCGTCCAACATAAACCTGGGCCTAACCCCGCTTCGTCTCTTTCAGTTCTTGCCACCAAAGATCTTATTCACGTCTCTCAACCTGAGCCGTATGGGCCCATAACGGTCAATACTAATGCGTCCCTCTAATCATACGATTATTGTCACGGCCTCGGACTTGCTACGGACCTAATTTCCGACCATACCGTACCTATCATAAGTAATAACCCAGTGTAACTTGCTGTACTTACTCGCTGTATCCTGTTGTAGAACCTGTCGTAACTGTAGCCAATTGAGGCCCCCCTCAGTGATTTCCCTGCCAAAATTAGTGAAAATATTATTTGAATCAATACCTTGGCCTGTCCTAAGCCTATGAGCCGAACGGGCCTGAACTCCCGTTGACCGGTCTTTATAAACGATGTCTTGTACCGCCATCATCCAAACTGTTCCGCCTACATCGAGCCCTTGTTCACGTTCGTCTGACTCATCAGACGCGCTCTTTTTCTGTTTCTTTGACCAGACCTAGTCGTACGATGTCCTCTCCCGCCGTCCTCGCTGCCAAAGCCGTCCTCACCAGCATCAACCTCGATGGCTACGACCCCGTTCAAAGCAAGTTGATGGAGGAGAGGTGTATTTTGGTCGATGAGGATGACAATTCCCTCGGTGCAGCAGACAAAAAGACCTGCAAGTCCTTTCCTCTTTCTAGTCTCGTTCTTGTTGATGAAGAAATGTGAACAGGCCACTTGATGGAGAACATCAACAAGGGACTCCTCCACCGTGCCTTCTCTGCTTTCGTTTTCCGACCTTCCGATGGCAAATTGCTTCTCCAGAAGCGTGCCGCCGAGAAGATCACTTTCCCCGACATGTGGACGAACACTTGCTGCTCACACCCATTGGACGACTTTGAGGAGGAGAAGATCGAGAAAGACGCTTACGGTGTCCGGGTAGCTGCCTCGAGGAAATTGGAACACGAGCTTGGTATTCCTCAGTCGCAAACACCCGTCGACGAGTTCCAATACCTTACACGGATCCACTACCTCGCTCCTTCGAACGGGCTCTGGGGTGAACATGAGGGTGCGTTTTCCCCAGTTATCTTGAGTAATTCCCCGGGTCCTGACATCGTTTATTAAACAGTCGACTACATTCTCTTCCTCACCAGAGATGTTGACGTGACACCCAACGCCAACGAGATCAGCGACTACAAGTACGTTGACAAAGCTGAGTTGCAAGCCATGTTCAGCGAGCAAAGTAAGTCTTCCGTAACATCGAGACATCGGCTAGGCCTAACCTCCGAGCAGCCAACAGCTTCACCCCCTGGTTCAAGCTCATCGCCCGCGATTTCTTGTTCGGCTGGTGGGACGAACTCCTCGCCCGAAAGACAGATGGCAAGGTCGTCGCCAAAAGTCTTGCTGGTGTTGTGGACGGCTCCAAAGTCATCAAGATGGTATAAAATGTACGACTCTATGCTAGATATACATAAACCCGTAGGATATATACATAATACACAGGAATATCGAAAGCGCAATATGCACTACGCAAACGCAAATCTAAGATGGAGATACCTTGAAGAGGAAAAACTCAGGTCTTGAGCCAAACCCGAGCTTCGCAAAAGGGCCTCTGCGTGCCATGGGTATGGAAGTCTCCAGTGTGGCATTCAAATAATCCAGTTTGTGCAATACTGCAGCAAGAAGGTGGGCCGCGGTGATCTTTTCACCTAAGATAGATAACTGAGATGACTACCAGTGATTAAGGCCCGATGAAGCGCTTACCCGTGTACAGACCCTGTCTTAACTCGATGGAGAACGTGGTCGTCTCTTCATCGTAGTGAGGTTCTATGTGACCGCGAACCTTCGAGTGTTGTTGCAGGAGGTCAAACAAGTTGTCCCGAATATGCGTCGGAGGATTGATGAAGGTTATCTTCTTTCCTCCGCTGAGGGGATGGGCGAAGAAGTATTTGCAAGCATCGTCGAGATTGGTAGCAAGGAAGACGAGCCGTGGGGTCTGTCCGGAATGGTCAAACTTCGATAGTCATCGGAGGCGTGGGATACTCACTGAAGTCCCATTTGACAGCGACGTCTGAAAAGAATAGCCCTGAACGTAGACTGCGGTCAAGGACGATCGCAAACAGAGATAGAGCAGTACGAACCCGTCTTGCAAACCGTGTGAATAGCGCGACAAGCATCTCCAAAGACCTGGGATGACCGGGGAGGTTAGAAGGAGTCCCAAAGTTTGAAGCAAGGAAAATAGGCACTTGGTCGCATTAACACCGGTGGCACTCCATGGCGAATTGTTGAATCTGACCCGCCAGTCCAAATCCCTGAGTTCATCCAACACCATCCCGTAAGGCCAAATTGGAAATATGGTCGATCTGATTTCCTGCATAGCAAGCTCGGAGAGGTTCTCTATGTGGATCTCGTCCGAGCCGTGCAAGGTCAGGAACATACGGGCTGCAACCTGATATCAGCCAAGAAAACGAATCACAGTCTGAGTTGTGGAGAAGTACTTGGGTAATCGGTGTCCAAAGCCTGAGGCGCTTGAGGATTGGATGTCGTGCGCTGACGTTGCAAGGTCCCCTGCGCCTCTGGAAGATTCTGAGGGTTAGATTTGGTCCTCCGTCTGCGCCTGAGAGGCGTCGGTTGTGCGGCGGGTGTAGCGCCCGCATTTGCTGGTACTGTATCATTTCGTTTCAACGACGATTTCAAAGGCATCGCAGACCCTAAGCCAGGCTGAGTATTATTTCTTTGTTGATTCCCAGCAGACGGCTGAGGAAACTGAGATGGGTGGGCGTAAGGCGTCTGTCGAGCGGCGGCATGATTCGGCCATGGTGACTGATATGAAGGGTAGAAGGGCGTGTAATTGGAGTTTCCATTGGCTTCATAAGGTTGATTAGGGTAATATGCTGCTTGACTGTAGTATGGAGTTGCGTAGTTCGGTGGTTGCATGGCTTGGGAAAGGAATGTAAAGCACGGTGAGCATGAGGTCTCCCCACCTCGGACTAATACAGGCAACGTGGTTTTCCTTTTCGAGACGCGTCTTCAAAATACCTGAGTGAGCGGGATAGGGTGAGCCAAGGGAGGAGAAATGAAAGTCAAGTAAGAACATACCATTAAGAGAACATTTCTTGAGCTACTCTGCCTATGATGGAAGGAGTAACCAACGGAGGAGCAGAGCCTCGGCTAACTATTACAGTGAGAAAGTTCTCGTACTCGAGATTTGTCATACCCAGGTCTCCCACCTTCTCACTGCTCGACTTCCTCGTTGCTTTTCCCAATGGCCTCTACCTTTGCTAACTGGCTGCGCTCTCCAGCCGCAAGAGAATATTTCTTCAGTACGTTCCTTCTGTCAATCTTCACTCACCTCCGTCTCATGTCGTCCTTAGGCACACATTTCTGGGGTCCCGTGCGTTCAACCACATTTTCAGGCAATCTCGTCCTGATGTTTCTCTAGGTTGCAAACTGGGGACTTCCACTTGCGGCTCTTGCGGATCTCAGCAAGGATGAAGAGGTCATCTCAGGGACCATGACCACCGCCTTAGCATGCTACTCGTGCGTTTCCGTGTTCATTCTTTGCAGTACGGTCAACTCAAAACTGTATTCCGTTTTTACAGCACGGTCTTCATGCGCTTTGGTTTGTTGATCCGTCTGTCGAATTGACCTTCTCATCTAATCCTTTTTGAACGCAAAGCATGGCGCGTGCAACCCCGGAACTATCTCTTGTTCGCGTGTCACTCCACAAACGCGGTCGCTCAATCCATACAAGGCGTTCGATTCGTGAACTACTGGTACTACGGCGGAAGGGAAAAGAAACTAGGCCTCACTGGTGCCGTGGAAGATACTGTGAAGGAAGCAAAGGAGTCCGTGACAGAAGCGGTTCAGAAAGCGAAAGATGAAGTTAAAAAAGTTGGGAAATAGATAATGTACATCGGTCACCAGAAGTCGTCTTCTGCGTCGCCCTTCTTTTTCTTCCCGCTTCCTTGCGCGAGCGCCTGGCGTTGATACATCTCTGCTACCTATTAATTGCTTTAATCAAGTCTTCTGCGCGTCGAGAGGACGCAGAGCTCACCTGTTCCGGTCCGGTAGCATCATCGGCATTCTTGTCGTCCCGAATCCGTATAAAACGGGGGAACCTCAGAGATATTCCTCGTTCACCAACCTATCATCAAGCATTAGAACACCATATCACCCCGTGTACAATGGGATCCTTACCAAACCCTGCGCGGCCGTATAGATTGGGCTCAAACTGAGGTCTGCTGTTAGCACCTCCCAAACTACCTGCGGTTCGAACCACACATCTGCTTTCGCACCCCCGACCTTCAAATCACCCCGGGGTTTCTGTATCTCGAGGGGCTTGAGCATCTCGTAATGTGACTGCAACGCCTCGTCACTGAACCCGGTTGCAATCTTGCTTATCGTTTGGAACTCCTCCGAGTCAGCATCGTAGCACGCCAGTAAGAAAGCACCGTAAACGTTTGTACGTTTACCCTTTCCGTAGAACCCTCCAACGACAACGAGGTCCAAGGAGTCACCGACGCCCGCCAGATAATCTTTTTTCAACTACAGTCCGACGGTGAGCAGTAGATCTGAACCAAAGGGCACAGGGACCCATACCTTGAGCCAGTTGACACTGCGCCTGCTAGGCTCATAATAGCTGGCGTCTGACTCAAGCATCTTCACCATGAGACCCTCGCACCCATCCTTTACACTCTCCTCCAAAAAGGTCTGTATATCCTCTGTCGCCTCGCTGTCGGAAGACTTGGCGAATTGGAATTCCCCATCGACAGGTTCGAAGTGTTCACGCAAGAGTTTCCTCCTCTCGGTGAGCGGTTTGTGCAGCAAAGGCTGGAACGAGGGGATATCAAAACTCGATGAGGATGGAACGGGGAGGTAGGACTTACTTCACCGTTCAAGTACAGCAAATCAAACGCGAATAAACACACGCGAACCTGGATGTCCTCAACTTTCACGTCTTTGCGTTTCCTTCGACTAAGCTCCTGGAATGGCATCAGTTTACCTGTGGCACGATCTATTGCCACGGCTTCTGCGTCTAGGACGAACGACTTCGTCGACTCCTTGATGCACTAGAGAACATGGAATGTCAACGGGTATGCTAACTCGATGCACACTCGTAGTACTCACGCGCGGAAGTTGCTCAACAAGATCAGGGTACTTCTTGCTCATGTCCTCAGAATTCCGACTGAAAACCCCGACAGTGCCATCTTCCAGCTTGTGGACCTACAGCGATGTTCAGGCCTCACCACCCTGTTTTTGTTGAAGACACTGACCTGCGCTCGCTCTCCATCATACTTATACTCACAAGTAAACCGCTTGTTCTCGAACCGATCAAGGACTTCGCCAATGGCTTTCGTTGGTTTGGCCAACATCGGTTTTAACGGCACCCCCGGCCTCAGCTTGCAACGATCCCGTACACCATCTATGCCGTGTTCCAAAAGCGCAGGTATAACTTCATCATAGCTTGGTAACTCGCTACGAAGAGGTCATGAACGAGTCTCAAAAATAGAGGGAATCGTACAGCACTTACCTATAGACCGATTTCAGAATCTCCGCGCCTTCCTCCAACCGTGCTGCAAGCTTTTCATTACTCCACTTCTTATTCGCTGTTTGATTGTCAGTAACCCGTCCTCGGGAGGAAACCAAAACGTACAGTTCTCCTTCTCTGCCAGCACGGCAGCGTGTGCTAATGCAACCAGAACAGACCTCTCCGCGTTACCTATCCGAAGTTTACCTTCCAAACTTCGGACAATATACTTGGCCTCGTAGTTCTGACAAGCTGCTAGAAGCTTCGTTATAATTCCAACTTTTTTCGCTTGAGACTGCAAAATCGCGCCGTTAGCGGCCACACTCTCAGGAAGCATACATTCCGTACAGAATGACCGGTGCTCAGCGCGATTTCCTTCAACCTCGCGAAGACGAAAGGAACGTTGAGCGGTTTCGGCTTGTATAGCGTCTTCTGGCTATTCTTCGAGTTCTGAATTCTATATGGTCGGTATCTAAAGGGACGGGAGTAAGACACCACGCACCATTGCTACGAGTCCAAGGTCACCCTCCTTCTTGAGGTCAGCCTTGACGGTGGCCAAACTTCTCCCAGTAGATTCAGCAATGGCCTTAATCAGCAGACTTTCTCCTATTCCCAGTTCGATTCCGATGTAGTCAGGACTTAGCTATGGTGGCGTGAGTAGGAGAAGGGTAGCCTGAAGGGATTGACTCACGCGATTTATACACAAATAGATGGTCTGTAGGAGTGATGTGTGGTCTTTCTTGGAGCTGCGCTGGATGACGAGGAGGAGGAGGGAAGTGAGGAGAGCGTTCTTCTCTAGTCGTTTGGTCGTTGCCTCTATCATCGAGAATGTCTGTGCTAGAGCCATATATGGAACACTAGTTCGAATGTGAACAAGCAGAACAACCAAACCCAGGGGTGCGACCTACGGTTCTGAGACCTTCCAACCGCCTTTGACATCGACATCTTTTGTTTTGGATAGGGCTGCTAGAGCTCTGAAGATTGACGTTAGTAGTTGTCGGGGGGTGGAGAAGACATAGGACGGACGTCTTCGATGCCTGTACACCGCTCGTCGTAACGGCATCTTCGTCTTCTGATAATTCCTCCTCGCCCTCGTCTCGGTCTTTCTCGTCTTCGCTAGCAGCAGACACTGCTCCAGTTTCCTCATCATTCTCCTCATTCTTACTAGGTAAGGCGGCTGCTTTCTTTCGTGGTGATTTGGGTTTGGCTTGCTTCTTGCCCTTAGGAGATAACTTCTCTTTCGACGATGAGGCGACAGCTAAGGCAAGATGAGGCGCTCCAGGTCAGCTCGAGTGACAGGCGTTCATACCTGGAGTTGTGCTCTCATCATCAGAGTCTACTATCCTTCTCTTCTTCACTTTGGGCGCGTCTATTCGTGAATACGTGGCTCAGTCGCGCAATTCACGTCCACCTGGGTCGTACTCACTGGATTCGGAGGTTTCTGAATGCCTGCGCTTTGAAGTTTCAGCTGAGACGCGGCCGTGAGTTACACAGAAGAGTTGTGATTCAGGTTAAGCCATACGCGTATCCTGTTCCTCCATGGGCTCGTCCACCGTCATGGCAGCTTCCTGTTCCTCCACTTTCTCTTCGACCTTTGCCTTCGGCTTCTTCCACATTTCCTTGAGAGTTGATTGTTGCGGTGGATCTGATTTGGCCATGTCAAAGAACTTTCCGAGCGTTTGCTGTCTTCCCATGCAACGAGAGGAGGTTAAGGGCGGCGAGACGCGTAAATGATGGAGACGAGTGACGCGCCGGAAGAACATGTGGGCGTGACCTTGTGACTACGTAGGGGCTAAACAAGTCCGGCTCCCGGTTGGTTCAACGTTGACTCAGAATCATTGGCCACTACCGAATGTGGCAGCGACGAGACCAGAGCCAGCGGACATTGCATCAATCTATGAGACGTTTTATTCGAGCAACTGAAAATGCAATCCAACTCCAGCCGGCTTGCGACACCGTTAATTGTATCCAACCTCAGATGACCTTCACTGCGCAGCTGGGGGCGTTGGCACACCGAGCAAGCTATCCTGTTGCTCACGCAACTCTCAAGCATCCGTCAAAAGTTTTGACGAGGGCTGAATTCACTGTAGGGATTGCTTGTACGAGAATCACAATCATCTTTTGAGCTGGTGAGTGTTGATTTGAAAGATTGGATTTCCAAATCAGGAAATCGGCAATTTCCGAGGTACTGCACAGTTTCATCGCGGTGGCTTTCCTAGGTCTGAGTGTCAATAAGTGTCAACAACTCCCCAAATTCTCGAAGGAAGTCGTCGCGGCTCTCAAGACCCTCAAGACCAACGCCATGGCCGAACAAGTACGTTTATGGACTTTGCAACCGTTCTGGATAGGTTTGACACCTCTCCTGTAGATCGAGAGACACTATCAAAAGCAGCACCTCTTCCAAAACGCCAAGGCCCGTGGTATGTTGCGAAACTTTGACTGGACGGTGTGAAGGGTCTGATTCGATCGGGCGTGTTTATCAGGCGGAAAGAAGGTTTCAACGAAGGAAAAGCGGTGGTACAAGGATGTTGGTCTGGGCTTCAAGACACCTTCTGATGCAATTAACGGGACTTACATTGGTGCGTTCTCAACCTCTTGGTCTCGATGGCTCTGCTGACAGCTTTCTTACCCGTTCGCAGACAAGAAGTGCCCCTTCACTGGTGACGTTTCTATCCGTGGCCGTATCTTGACTGGCAAGGTCGTTTCCACCAAAATGACCCGTACCATCATCATCCGACGAGACTACCTCCATTATATCCCCAAATACAGTGCGTCAACTAATCGGTGCACTTGTCTACAGTCTCTGATCTGAGCTCTTGACTTCCAGACCGTTACGAAAAGCGACACAAAAACTTGGCCGCACATGTTTCTCCTGCATTCCGTGTTGAACTTGGTGATATCGTGACTGTCGGTGAGTAGGAGACTCGAAATAAGCTCGCGAATATCTCATATATAGTCGATCAGGTCAATGCCGGCCACTGTCAAAGACTGTTCGTTTCAACGTTCTGCGGGTGACAAAGAACAAGGCCGCCGCCAAGTCGTTCGGGAAATTCTAGAGGGATTACTGGATGATGGGCTAGTCTTTTTTATACGCTCTCTGCATGCACAATTGTATGTCTTATGCACATCATTATGCTACTATGAGTGCTCGATAACTGAAGCTCGAGATTGAGCTTGAAGTGGGTTGAATGTGATTTCGAATCTCCTGTAATTTTGCGCAGTTTTTAGTTCAATTATGAGTCCAATATGCCTAGTAGGTGTGGAGAAAAATCGTGTGAAATTCAGGGCGAAAGTAAGCAAAAACGGTTCCAATTTCCTTTTTGGGCGCTCATGTGCTACCTGTAGAAGCTCGCCGTTGAGTAGGTTCAAGCTTTTCCCCTCTCCACGCTGTCCTCGCCGTTGTCGCTCTCGACGTCGTCCCACTAAGACATCCTGGCTCCCACTCTCCTCTCAGTATTTACATCGCGGCTTTCGAAGGCCAGGCCGTCTTCGCCTCAACCACCGGGTGCTCAGTCTCAGATGGGCCAGCAGCAATCCAAGAAGTCCAAAAAGGGCGGGAAGGAGAAGGACGTCGGGAATGATATAGCCTCCTCAGAGAATCCCACAGAAGAGTCTTCAGAAACGACGTCGACGAGTAACTCGAAAGGGACAGCTTCAACGACAGCAAAGGGTTCCGATTCACAAACCATCCCTAACGGAACTCCATCCCTCAGTGTGTCTAGTTCTTCAACAAGTAATGGTTCTCCTAATTCGAAAGGCTCTAATAATCCATTCCTCCAACCATCCTCTCCAGCTGCACCGTCAATCTCCCCCCAGCCCTCACCTATATCATCCCCCGTACCGATTGATGCCCCACCCAGCCAAGGCACCATACTTTCCAATGCAACACCGTTGAGTTCCGGCTCTAATCCCAGCACCAATGGGCAGGCAGATGCGAATGGAGCAGGGAAGAAACCGTTTGACGTCGATGACATGATACAGCGACTACTTGACGTTGGATACACCGGCAAAGTCAGCAAGTCGTTGTGTCTCAAGAACACGGAAATCACAGCGATATGTCTCGCAGCTCGCGAAGTCTTCCTCAGTCAACCGACGCTGATAGAACTCTCGCCTCCGGTGAAGATTGTAGGAGATGTGCATGGTCAATACTCTGACCTCATTCGACTCTTTGAAATGTGTGGTTTCCCCCCTGCTGCCAACTATCTATTCCTCGGAGACTACGTTGATCGAGGGAAGCAGAGTCTTGAGACCATTCTCTTACTCTTGTGCTATAAAATCAAGTTTCCCGAGAATTTCTTTTTGTTACGGGGAAATCACGAATGCGCAAATGTGACGAGGGGTGCGTGTGCTTGGTCGTTCTCTTGTCCTCTTGATGACTCATAAATTCGTTCACTTAGTGTATGGCTTTTACGACGAATGCAAACGGCGGTCGAACATCAAGACATGGAAAACATTCATTGACGTCTTCAACTGTCTCCCCATCGCAGCCGTTGTTGCATCCAAGATATTCTGTGTGCACGGCGGGCTTTCTCCATCGTTACATTCCATGGACGACATAAAGCGAATACAGCGACCGACTGACGTCCCTGACTACGGACTTCTGAACGACCTCCTGTGGTCTGATCCATCAGATACAGCCATGGACTGGGAGGACAACGAACGAGGGGTCAGCTATTGCTTTGGGAAGGGCATTATTAATGAGTTTCTGGTTCGGTACGACATGGACCTTATATGCCGAGCACACATGGTGGTTGAGGATGGTTACGAGTTCTGGAACGATCGGACATTGGTTACGGTGTTCAGTGCACCGAATTACTGTGGAGGTTCGCCGTTCTCCTGTCACTTCGGTCCGTTTACTTACGTTTTTTTTTGCAGAGTTTGATAACTACGGCGCATGCATGAGGTGAGATGCCATACGCATCGCCCCAGTTCTTCAGTCGCATTGATGTTTTGTCCTTTGCAGTGTCTCAGAGGATTTGCTGTGTGCATTTGAACTTTTGAAGCCTCTTGATGGAGCCGCGTTACGCAAGGAAATGACGAAAGCCAAACGGAAAAGGTAAAGCCAATCAACAATACTTTTGTCAACTGTACTCATAATATTCCAAATCGCAGTTTAATGGCGACGGCCACTTGAGAGCCCAGGACTTGAGGTCGCCTCGCTTCCCTGCATGACGGACGTATACGATTTAGTAATGACTTTGTCTCGGTTCAGGACTTGAAGTTGCTTTTCGCCCAACTTCATACTCCAGCTGCAATGAATGCCTTCCTGTTTCGTTCAGGAACTGATTTCATCTGCACGCCACGATCTCCCATTTGGTATCAGCCTCACGGATGGCCCGCCTGTAACCCTTCCCACTCCATTCGTCTTTCTGTCCTTTTGCTAGGTACCTTACATACACATGCATTTCTGAGCTTCCTCCTGTACACATATGTGATTTGTTTCCCTCTTTTCTTTCGTTCACCTCTCCTTTTCCAGGTATCATTGGTCTTTTCACTGTCTTATTCTCCGTTTGCTATCTATTGAACATCCGAATGCTCTGCGACGTTTGTGTTCACAATCATTGTTAATTTACCCATGGTCTCTGCATTGACAAGGAATACATCGTTTATCTTGTAGGAGATGTGTTATTATCTCATCGCTCGCGAGTAGTTTACCTCCCGACCATGTCGTATGCTAGAACCCCGAATGCTGCAATGATTGTGGCTGATCCGCAAACAGTCCAGAGATTGAAAGCATCGGTAGCTCCAAGGAGTATGTCCGAAAAAAAGACTAGCACGATAGTCAACAGTCCTCCCACTGAAGTTATGATAGGGCCCCAAAGGCCCAATAAAATCTAAGTACTACGTCAGTGCGGATAAAAGACGTGCACCAAGCCTCGAGCTCACCATAAATCCCGCATTGAATAGAGATCCGGTCAGAGCAATCGCACCAATGGTCGATACTGTGGTCATGCTTGAAGGTAATCTGAATGGCTCGGCGCCCGACCAATGGAGGATCGGTAAGGGTATCCACAGCAAAAGTAGCGTGCACAACCCAATCGAAGACGTCAAGAAGTTGGAGTGAAGGCCGAAAGGAGGCGCTTCTTCGCTATCTTCTCGATATCCCGAAAGCCGCCTTCCACCTTCGGTGTCCTCTTCCTCCGGAAGACGTTGATAATCCTCTCGGTCCATGCCTTCCGCATCTGGGTCGGACGATAATGCGGCGTATTTCTTGTAGAAAACTTGGTAACCACCGTAGCCTACCGAGGCAACTAACGTCAGTAAGTCTCCCGCCAAGTGGCTGGTAGACCTGTGGGGAGCGATGGCTTGATCCGACGCGGAAGGAGCGGTGTTGTCTACTGCGGTAGTAGTGTCGTCTGCCGCAGGCACATTTGCTCCACCGTACACGACAGCCATCGTACCCATCGTGGCAAGCACCACGGCCGCAAGCTTGCGAGTTTCCCATTTGAGTCCGAATACTTGCACCGTGAAGATATACGCAAAGAAGGCGTTTGTGTTCCATATGGCTGGATGTGAGAAAGACGGAGACTTGATCAATACAAAGGACCAAGGCACCGCGAACACGCAGGTCGCACGATCCAGAATTCACTTACCAGTGACGTCGGTGACACTGGAAAGATACCATATTTAAAACGTGTACGGGACTGACATGCAAAAATAACGACTCACGAAGCTATAGGAAGGGAAGCGAACCAGAGGAGAGCTGGTACGGTAACTCCCGCAGTCAATGCGAGGATTAGGTATAATAGTCGAGTTGTCGGAAACACGCTGGACCCTGTATCCGAATTAAGTCGATTGGCAGTGGCAATCTTGACAATTTGCCAAAGCGAAGACGGAGTATGAGATGTTGCGAGCGTAAGGTACAAGATGTGACACGGATATAGGATGATGAAGGACGAATGAACGAGATAGCTGCGTCACAGTCAGAAAAATTCGAAGGCCGAGTGGGAAGTAACTTGGACCAACAATAAGAAATAGGGCTGCTGATAGTCTAAGGTCGTTTGAACATACTTCAGATAAAGGAGATCAGAATCGGAGGTCCCGGAAGAGAAAACCCAATACATACTTGCGTGAGCTGGCTCTCTGTAACGAATGATACCAGTGTAACGATGAATACAGGTATTGTCCATTTGCCATTAAGTTGAAAGGTTAGTTGAGGAGACATCTAGATGAGTTTCAATATCCAGGGCATCTGCAAGGCAGCCAGCTGAACAACGAAACAGAAAAAAGAAGAAAAGGCGACGGTGTAGTGAGCGCAAGAGGAGCAGCCCTTGGCCTCCCCGCAGTGCCCGGGTAACCTGGAAAGACCACTGCACGGCAATTGTACCGCACAGCCACAACAAAACCTTTCCCGACGTTCATCCCGCAAAAAATGTTTCGGGCACTGTTGGCCTCGAGCAGACCTCTTCTCTCTCATCTCGGTCGCAGTGCAGCCTTCATACAACATGAACGCATGCTACGGCCACACGCATTGTCCCACAACTCGCTGCTTACAAGGGGAATGAAGGTCCGGTCCTCAGTCAAGCTCATGTGTGACGGGTGCAGCGTTGTCAGGAGGAAAGGGAGGGTCTACATTGTGTGCTCGAAAAATCCCAAGCATAAACAGGTACGTTGTATCATTACGTCTATGTCTCTTCGTTCTTCCTTGCTCATTCGAGAAATGTCAATTCAGAGGCAGGGATAAGCAATCACCAACTATAAACCATACGCGCGTTATAATATGCCTCGACTTGACCGTTTACACGGCAGTATTAATGGAATTGGGAGCCCAACAATAGAAATGAGGCCACGGACGCACGTAGACTACGCCTGCAGAGATTCACGAGTCCAGAGTTGGAATTCGTACTGTACACCCTTCTCTTCCTGCACCCCTTCGGGAACCTCAAATCCAACCCATTCGCACAAACTGCTATGCGGTACCCTTTTCCAGTCACTACTACTCTGAAAGTCCGGCATGAACACGTCGCACTCGTCAAATGTTGGAGACAAAATGCGCGTCAGTAAGACTCGATCCACGAATGCTATAGACGACGAAGGTGGTGATTTCAATGACTCCGCATAGACAGTTGCTCCTCCAATGACAAAAGCGCGGTGAATGCTGTTTTTCTCCTGCTGTAGGTATTGAAGGGCCTCCTCGTAGCTGTTGCGAACAGCACACAGTGAACTAGGTACTCCCCTGTTAAACGACCATAAGCCCTATGTTACAGTTCAGAATGCTCGACGCTCACAGGTTGTAGTCTTTCTGTCGACTGATTACAACGTTCGTCCTGTTCGGGAGCGGGCGAAATTTAGTTGGAATGCTCTCCCATGTATTGCGTCCCATCAACACTGCGTTCCTTTTCCCCTCTGGAGCGTTCGTAGTAACCTTCGCGAAATAGCTTATCTCTTTTGGAAGACGCCAGGGAAGACGCGATTCCTGCCCGATACCATTGTTTTTCGTGGCCGCGACGATGAGGGTGAGACGAGACATGATTTTTGCGCATCACGAGGCATGTGGGCATTTACATCTTCGAGTTGCTCTCAGTGTCATAATGTGTGTTCACTGTTGATGAGGGAAACAAAGTTGTATCGAACTTTGTGATACAACGATGGAAAGCAGTATAGCAAAGTACTTAGATCACAGCAATTTGAGATCAGCAACAAGAAAAACCAAAGAGACCGTTCAGCCCCATTGCTTCCACTCAGAACCTTCAGGAGGCTTGACTTCAACTTTCCCCTTCTTGACTTCATCCCAGTTTGTGCTCAAAGTAGTCCCTCCGCTCTCTGTGTAGCTCTTGAGCATCGCTCGCTTCGTGTCTTCGTCTGCATCGGCGAAGAGTTTCTGGAAGAAAGGATTCACAGCGCTGTCGCCACCAACATTGGGATCTTCTTCCAATGTTTTCTCCTTCTCTGAGGCCAGAATCTCGGAAGAGATGCCTTCCCAGTTCTTCTGTTGTTTACGCGTGGTGGTGGTGGTGGTGGTGGGTGTGGGGGCCGCAGAGTTGGCCAACGCTAACAATCGGGTCGTTCAATATCACGCCACACAGTGGTAATGCCAGCGTCAACTCACGATCAGGACTGTCACCGATGAGCCCACCCCATCTGCCTTGTACAGCTTTCGTCAAACGTACTTCCACCTTTACTTTCCCAACTGTGTAGTCGGAAGTATCTGGCTTGATTTGGCCCTTGAGTGGCTCAAGAACAAGGACTTTGTCTCCGCATGCGTAGGTGACCTAGAGTAGAGTTAGCTCGGGGTGCTAACATGAAGTGATTTCGTGTGCACCTTTCTGTCCTCAAACTTCACGGATACATCAGCAGGATCTACTCCTCGATCGAATACCGATAAAGTAATCTTTTCGTCGGTCTCGTAGTATTCGTGTCTGGAGAAGATCGCGTGAGTTCCTGAAGTATAAGGAGAGGAAAGCTGGGTAGGATGCTACCGACCTTGGTGTGGTCATAGTGGTTGTAGAACAAAGAGAGAGGGATGTAGATGACTACGGAAATCGCGTGTGGTGAGGCGGTGCCGCTGGGCGCTATTGACATTTCCTTCCAGTAAATTCGACGTCACACGGTCACGGGGCACGTGTACGCGTCACTTTCAAGTCACACTCCTCACTGACTCTTAAGTCCAGCCAGCGCGAGAACGCCGTTCAGAAACCAGTGCCATGGCTAGCACCTGCTGATTTTCTCGTCCTGTTGACCCGATAAACACTTCTCATGTGCTCGCGTCAGTTACACCACTGGCATGGGATCCGGAGAATCCGAGAAGTTCACAATGCGGGGCAGACTTAGCTTATTATATACGTCACACTCAGCAATCTACCACTTGACCCTTAACATCCATCTCTTTCTCAATCATCCTCGATGTCGAATCACGTTCCTAAAGGTGATTCTTGATTCTTTCTGGCTTTGAATCAATACTGACTGATGTTTCCAAGCCGTTCTGTACTACTATCCAAAATCCGCCTGGTCGGCTGCTGGTGAGGCCGTTAAGTTTCATTCCGATACACGAACTCTCGATGTTCATCCGATCTATTAGCACTTTTGACTTTGTAAAGCGGTCGCCTATCTCTCGAGACCCGTTCATTGATCGTTTGACGCAGGACAGAGAAAGGATATGGCGAGGACGAACTTGATCTGAAGATCGTTGATCTTAGTGAGTTTGAATGACCATCGGTTCCCATTGCAGTATCTGACCGATCCATAGGCAAGGGCGAGAACTACGGTCCTCCCTTCCTGCGCTTGAATCCAAAAGGTTGGTATCATTTCGAAGATCCTAGGCGGTTACTGGACTGACGAGAGCTCTATTCTGGTAGCCACTGTTCCGACACTGGTTGTACCTCTCGAGAAGACGCTATCGGACGAGGTGGAGAGCCGCTACAAAGCTGTGACTGAGACTAAGGTGCGTTTTGATTCCAACCCTCTAGAGAAAAGAACTGAAGTCAATGCCTCAAGGCCATCATCGAGTTCCTGGACAAGTCGCGCTCACCCTTGTCGCGCACTCACACAACTTCCGACGCACCTGCACCTTCTTTGGCACCAGCCACTATTGCATTCGCATCTACAGCCAAGATTATCGTCGACGAAATCCTCCACACCGAAATCGCCGATGCCAATAACCTCCTGTACATGAATGCCCGAGATGATGCCTCGTTGAAGACGCTTTCGGAGGTAGTCCTGCCATTATTACAAGGGAAACAACAGGCTTTGTCCCAGTATCTCTCCGAAGCTGATAGCGGGAAGATAAATGTTGCAGAGAAAATCAAGACTTTTTGGAAGACTAGAAAGGATGCTGTGGATGTTCTACTGGCTGTCTTTGAGCATGCTCAGAAATCGACTGATGAGCTCGACGATGCGTCCAAAGCCAAACGCACGGACTACTTCAACCTGGCGAAGGTAGCATGGGAGACGGGGCTGCCCAAGATTCTGTCCAAATTGAACGAGGAGGTTATTGGACCTTTCGCCCTAGGTACTTCGATCGAAATGTCGCTAATATCGTTGGTTGAGAGCTGATCATCTCCTATTTTTAGGTGAACAGGTTTCCATCGCGGACTTGCATTTAGCCCCTTGGCTAGCGCGGGTCGCGATGCTAGCTGGTGCTACCTCTGATGATGATGGAAATACGGCTATAGGGAAGATCGAAAAGCATGTGGGGAATGATTTCTCTATCCCGCGCGTGACGCTGCCGATGGACAAGATGAAGGCAGAAGGCGAGCGACCCGGGAGTCGCAGCAAACTCGCAGCCTTTTGGGACTCTATGAAGGAAAGACCGAGCTGGAAGAAGGTCTATGCAGACGGACTGGTTTGAATTAACGGAGGACAGTGGAAAGCAAAGGACCAAGAGAAATGGCAGTGTTCAGGTAATGTAACAGTATAGTGGTACAAGTGTATCCGCCGGAACTTCCGCAGTAACTCTACGGGCGCTAATGAGAGGAAGCTGTAGCGTGTGATATTTACGTAGGCGAGATTTGCCCGCAGGAAAGCCGCCCTGATGAACATTTTTTGCTCCTCTTTATCGTGACGGCGCTACACATTGCATGTCTAGCTATCCTCTCACGAATCTTTCTTTGGTCTCCCGATGAACCCTTTCTCTGACCGCCAATCCTCTGACGGCTATGATAGCTCAGATAGCGCCGACTCTACCGACACAATTCAACAATTTCGACTAGGCGATGCAGCCAGACCTTCGACCACCCCCATTTCCTCCCGCTCTTCCTCCCCTTCACGGCGGCCCCACTCGTCACATTCTTCGATGTCCGAAGGAGATAGCGAATCTCATGGTCTTCTCATGAGAAATGAGCCTTGGTGGAGGGAAGAACGCAGACGATGGTGGCAGCCTTCGCGGCGGTGCCAGCGACTGACGGAAACGAGAGTCTGGAGAATAACCAGAAAATGGCTGAGAAGACTTGTGCGCCATCCTTTATTTCCCAGAAGACCTACCACAATCGTCAGTATCTTGTCCTTGACTCAGCTGAAACTATAAGCTCATGCTTTAGGATAGATTCTCAGCATCGTCATGTTTGCTCTGTTCGCTGTTCTCCTCACCATATTCCTCATGTACATCCTCAATCCCGACAAGGAACCATTACCATGGCAAGCCTATTGCTCAACGCCCTACTTGAACTCACCTCCGGACGTTCAAGACCCTAAACTCTACAACGACCCGTATCGTAATTATACCCTCGGCATGCGAACGGCCCCTTTCCCTCACAAAGAGCTCGACGAGCTTCCCCCTGCTGGAGTCTTCGTTGGTGTGTTTTCGACGGACTCGGCGTACGAACGTCGGGCATTGGTTCGGTCAACCTGGGCATCACACCCGCGAAGCAGGGACGGTGCGGGTCCCGGTGATGAAGGTGCTGGCACGTCGCGTACGATTGTCCGATTCATCATGGGCCAACCGCGAAAGGATTTTGAGCGGAGAATTGCACTGGAGAACGAAGGTGAGCTGTCTAACATTCCTGTTCTATTCAATTACTGACTCGATGTTTTCTACTCAGAATACAACGACATCATAGTTCTACCAATGCAAGAGAACATGAACAACGGCAAGACTCATACATTCTTCTCTTGGGCCGCCGAAGACGCGTGGGTTCCGCCTATCTACGTGGCGAGCCCCACTTCTCCACCGAGATACTCGTACTCTCATGAACGCTCGCGGCCACCGCGTCTTGCACCTCACGACCCGATACAGGCCCAGCGTGATCGAAACAGTGCCTCTCCGAAAGACTGGGGTAGACCTGATTTTGTCGTCAAAGTGGATGACGATGCGTTCGTGATGCTAGCAGAACTCGAGGCGCGCTTGAGACTCGAATTACACTCTAAACCATCCGATCCGAACGCCATTCCACATTTCCCATCCTCATCCCCGTTCCAAGACCCATTAATATACTGGGGGTATCTTGTCACGAACAAGCTCCATCGTTTCATGGCGGGAGAGCTTTACACATTGAGCTGGAGTCTTGTCGATTACGTTGCGAATGATCCAGCCGTTCGGCATCTTACCAAGGGCAAGGAGGATAAGCAAACTGCAAAGTGGATGAAGATACACCCAAAGGCCAATCTCGTGCGGTGGGTTAGCGAGCGTTGCTGGGTATATGACCATCCGAGAGCAGGGACAGTGTATGTATCCGCTTTTACTCGTGTTACAACTTGCTCTCATCTTATCGCGTTTAGGTATGCACATGGGTACCTATTCCCTTCAGAAGCAGGTCGAGTCAGGAAGAGAATAGCCTCTTCCCTCGATAAATATACCGAGGAACAGCGGGTTACTCAGTCCCCCGGAAGTGAATTGGGACCAACGCCAGCTTCGTGGGCACATTCCAGTGTATCTACCTTCCACGTCAGGTACTCTCCGCCCATCACCAATCTCGATGTCCCGCGAAGTATAGAGGCGCTGGTAGAAGGGAGTGAGATGTCAAAACTTCGTGAAGGTATTCATATCTCGTATCTCCTACAAGATGTTTGCTCATAGCGTTTCCCCATTTTAGACAGTACCACGAGTTCCAAACATGCTTGGGATAACCGAGAAGACAGACGGACAAGGTATGAGGGACACCGTGTGGGGGGGACCGTAGCGGTCCATTTCATCAAGCAAAATATGTGGTTTTTGGAGACGGCACTTGCGATGCTAGAAGGAAGTGATGTCCTGCAAAGAGGTCACTTTCCAGTGGAACGTAATGAGACCTCGAGCGAGGCGGATGCTACACCTGAGCCCGTATTAGGCACGGAGGTTGTGTAGAAGATGAACGGACGAGGATTGCGGTATTTTAATATAATACAGATGTATTCGCTCATTGTGGATATCTATTGCTCAGTATACACACGTTCTTTACTCTTAGTTTTTGCTGCCTCTCGGTGTCACTCTCCGCCTTAGCAGGGCTCAATCTGGCGACGCAGAAAAGAAGCCAATGGACGCGCGCTTATTTTAGCGGTGCAAGCGCTTGCACAGCCACAGCTTAGTTAGGACGTCATCGACCTGGGCAGCTGTGAAATTGCTCTTTCCTTCTTCCTATTCCTTGGCCATTGTAGGCTCAAGCTACACTGTCGGACACGCTAGTCAAGTACAAACAGGAAATGCAGAGATAGGATGCCCGTGAAGGATCTCGTTGACCGCTTCGAGTCCAAATCTACCACCCAACAAATTCCAGCGAGTACTCCTGCTCGCTTCATTACCCCCGGACCTCGAAATCTACGGAATAGAAAGACCTCATATACCGGACTGCCTCAAGAAACCAGCGATGATGCATCGACATCTGCTACGACCTTCACGAATACGATACCCGTTGTTATTAGCAACACCACGGTCGACATTACGGACGTGAACGCCCCTCGACCACCAACCAGGATCGACGATGGAATAACGCCTCAAGCCGTAAAGGACGATGAGTGGTCATCTGAGAATCACCAAGAGCATTATGATGACGATGAAACTCGACATTTGATTGAACGGACTCACACATACCCCCCTTCCTCGGCATCACACCATTCGTTATCCTCCTCAGCGACACTCATACCTGGACGGCCACAATTTGGACCTCATAAACCAATCTCAGCTATCGAGTTATTTTCTCGGAAAGCATCCCCTTTATATCTACCCAAACTTGATTCCTACCTCTCTTCCTTACCCAAGCCGTCCTTCAATGGCATCAAGTCATCCACGCCGGCGGGGATGTTCCCTCCAATGGATCGACTCGCAGACTCGGGCTTCACAATAGAAGAACTTGAGGCAAACTCTCGAATAGCCCCGTTTTGGCGAAATAGGCAAACCCTCCTGGGCTCAGCCGTGAATTTAGTCTTGGGAGTAACCGTATGTTATACTTCCTTCAATGCTGCCGAAGTACTCAAACAAAAAACCCAGGGGTCCAGCATGCTTGCCACTTTTTACAGCCTCCAGGGCCTTGCCAATACCGTTCAAGTCTTCGCACTGCTGCTGAGCACCATTGGTACTGAAATTTTCCCGCCCCTAACACTGCTCGTCCTCACATAGTGTCTCCGTAGTGCCCATTAAGGGGGAAAGCTTGGGTAACCATTGGAGGAAGTTGTTCTTGGGGACAATGTGAGTTTCGTCGGCAGTTACATTGCTTAGTTCTGACGCTCTAGTTCATAGTCCGAACGTTTTGGCGTTGAACTTTGCTTCGGACTTGAGCAAATCGCTGATATTTCTCGTCGTATTCATGATCCTGGCATCCGGCCTCCTTTATCGATTTTGGAAATCAGCGATGAAATGCGACCGGTATGCGAGGATTGAAGGACTTCGGCAGAACGACAAAGAAGGGAAAGAGTGGAAGCTCCTCGTCATCACTTTTCTCCTTACCTTGATCTACCTCCCGATCAGCACCATGGCAATACACGTTCTGGTGTGGTCTGACGACCTTTGGCCCATTCCAAACCCATATGTAAACGCGACATCTTTCCCACCAACACTTGCCCCACTTGGACCAGCTAGCGAATACCGTGACCCGTTAGACTTTTGCTGGACAACGACAATGAAGAGGAATGAAGTCAACTGGGCGCCCGCCATCATCATTATATCGGCCATTATCATCATCGCTGTGGGTATCGTATTGTGTCCGTTGCACGCTCCCATTTCGCTGAACGCCCGCAACGATAGTTAACCATTTGCTATCCACTCTCACTACGCAGTGTTATACGGAAGTCAGTCCCTAAAGTTGATCGCTTCACCCAACTCGGAAGACCAAGAAGCCAGATCGACATGGACTCAGAGTATCATCGCCTGCTCGACCGCGACAATAATCCTTTTGCCTTTCTTTATGCTGGTAAGTGTTATTATCGAGTAGTTCGCAAACCGTGTCTGACGATTATTTGTACCAAGGTTTCAGGCGTGATTGGGGAACCTATCAGCCCATATACCTCTTCGCCAAATTCAGCACTCTATTCATCGTAGCGGTCATAGATCCGAACAATTGCCTTTTCCGTTCAGCTCCTCGTTCATTCATTCCCATCGTTCGCCAAATACTTCTCCTAGTCACCACAGTCGGATTCTTTGTTGCCCAGTGTGTCTTCGGACCCTTTCTTGATCCCGTGAACAACGCGAGCGAATGGGTGTCAAAGCTGAACTACGTTCTGACTTCTCTCCTTGCTCTACTTGTTGCTCTCGATATACCCGGGAAGGATATTCTAAATTATTATATACTTTATGGGTGAGAGTTTATGCTCTGAACTGTCAAAGATGTTCTTCTCACCCGTATTCCAGGATATATATTCTGACCTACGGGTTTAGTTTTTGTGGGTTCTATTTCTCTGATTTTTGGAGAGGCTGACCAGCGCTGCAGATTTCACTATTATCAACCTTTCGATAACAAAGCGGGCTGTCAAGAGTGAGACTACGTCCTCTGATATACAGATGCGGACTAATACTCTGTTCTCTCATAGGATTCACAAGAAGAATAGATTTCAGTAAGCCTACTTGAACTTTCTCGTGACGACCAAGGCACTCACTACCTAGCGGTGTAGGCATCGATGTCTTTTCTCCTAGGTACTTGCCCAGCCTGTCTCCCTCTTTCTTGTTTTAAAAATTTCCTTTAGATTGGCTCTATCCTACCCGTCACCCCATGTGAAGCGGAGAATCTGGCAGGAGTCAATATCCACGCTTCTTCTTACCAGTCCTGAATGCAAAATCCCGGTGAAACAGAAGATGTTATTCGCACAAAGCCGCGACTCAGAATTCCCGCCTTACCTTCTGGATTTTCTCGGCACACCCGCGGAGAGGCATGTCGAGAATCTCAAGGTAAAAAACGCATCTTTCGAGCTTGAGTCTTCTATCACTCACACCACAAACGTCAGATTCTGAAAGAGGTTGGATCTCTGGAATATCGCAGGGCTGCTGCTCTCATGTATGGGCCCGACTTTGAGAGGACTAGGCAACTTGAGGAAGAGATCCAGAAGCACTTCACGGGACCGGACTCCTACTGGAAGGATCCTCAGGAGGAGTCGATACCTCACTGTACTCACTTTTTCGGAAACGCATGGATGATTCCGTTCCCCCCGACACTGGTAGGGTCGCTGTGTACAACGCTCAAATGTTAGCTGACTCTATGTAGGTCATTCGGTACGATGACGGACGATACGCCGTCCTACGCGAGGTGGCAGAATTGGACCTATACGTCAAGCAAAATGCTTCACGAGAGATCCAACGGAGACGTGAAGTTCGGTTATCCTTACGAGCTTTAGACGGACAGAGGGTCTTTTGGCCATACGAACATGTTGAGGTAAGCACGACTTTCTAGCTTCGGGCGTTACCTAGTCTTATGTCCTCCAAGCCAATCGGCACGCAAGCGTTCTGCTGTGGCCTGAGGAAACGATACAGTGCACGAACCTCAGTCCGATATGAATCAGCTGTAGTCCAGATCAAACGGAACGGGTACCTGAAATGGAAAGACCTCGACTTTGGTAGCGGGTTCTCGGTGCAACTCACCTATGGAAAGAAGTTGAAGCTAGATGGCGAAGTCATTGGTCTGAGTGATGACTTTGACCTCACGGAACCGCTTGCTAGGTTTTTGGCGATCAACCACCGTCTCATCTCCCCTCGATTGCGACATATCGAAAACGTTCTTTCGGAATACCGTCACCACCATCGCAAGGAATGTCTTCAAAAGGCACAGGTACTGAGCTACAAATTTCTGTCACACGTCTACGATCTCCCTCGAGACCCGAGCCTCATGAGTGGGAGCGCCATTGAGTATGAACGGGACTTACGAGTTCGTCAACTGATGGTGGGGAGTGAAGCGGTGTTCGATGCGGCCTACACGCGTTTCTTGGCCGTCTCACAGTCAGAGGCAGCGACATGGTGGTACATCTTTTGGGTAAGAAACAATTTTCCCTGTTGTCGAGTCCCTCAAGCTCAAATGTTCGCTAGGATGACCTGTGGCGCAGAAACGCTGATACTATAGCTGGGCTACGACTTCACGCTACCGACTTCAACCCTCACTATCCTTCGTCCATTGCTTATACGCCACTTCCTCGCCCAGCTCTGGAGGCTTTCTTGACGCAGCGAAATCTTCTTGCCAAACAGCCGAGATGGGGCGACTTTTTCCATACCGGCTTCCTGAATAAACTGTATCTTCGTCTTAACGATACCGCTTTCCGGGGCTCGAGCAAGGTATCGACAGACTCCCTTTCGATTGCGCGCACCTACTTACTATCATCACAGCAAATTCTATTCCATGTTGGAAACGGCACCTCAGAACTCGATATGGATCATGTGGATGTGGAAATGCAAGGGCAGCGATCGTCCATCATAGGGACAGGCGGAGGAACGGACCATGACGACGCCTCTATTCTTCCCAGACCAGCTTACCGATGGGAGGGACTGTTGGAGGACCCTCCGGAGCCACTAGAACGCAAGAAGCGGAAGTTCCTTACAAAGGTGGCTGCCTGGCTGGGACTGGCACCTACTTGGAGGGCAGGGATGCCTGCGAAAGGCGTTTCGATCGATGTACAATTACAGGGTGGACGATATGTTATCATAGAAGAACCTAGTAGTACAGAAGATCGGAAATAAGCATCACCCTTTTTCGAAAGCACGAAAACGCATAAACAAATGAAGGTCTTTGTACAAAGAAAGAAAAATAGGTAAAGGCAACGGCGGTTGATATGGAATATTAGATATCAGTTTTTCTAGTCCCCCTCCCCTCTCCAACGTATCACTGCTCCTACAAGTCGCACTGGGCCCCGTAAGCGCGTTTCATCGTCAACTTGTTTTGCTGATGATTCCATTGCTGCATCTGACTATGTACGAGCGGCCATCCGAGCATCCTGTTCGCTGAGGATACAGAGTACACGTGCAGCGACCTTGTGGTGTATGATCGTTCTGTTGTCCTCGCCGAGGATGTCTATGCCGAGCTCAAGAATGTCGTCGGATTTGAGTTCGTACGGGTCAGACTCGATCCCTTCCGGGCTCAGTCGTTCACCGTTGACGAACGTACCGTTTGAGCTCTTCGAGTCCTTGATAAATATTTTCCCTCCTTCCTCCCAGACTGACGCATGCTGCCGACTGAGTACCTTGGAATTAAAGATTCCATTTCCTTCTTCAGGTGTCAATCGCTCATCTGTTTGTCTTCCAAGTTTGACGGGCAGCTCGTTCCGCAGAACAGCTATATGTTTCGTAGCAAACGAATCGTTGAGAGAATAGAGGTAGAGAGCAGGGACTTCAGAAGGTGCTGGCATCGTAGCGGAGGCCTCCGTGGTGGCACTGGTCGGAAGCTAAGGTTTTATTCGTGTGGGACGATGATTTTCATGAACGAAGACAGCAAGTTTGATCATGGAGCTTCGAGACTAAACCAAATTCTGATATTCGAGGCAATGCATCTGGTCGGGAAGATGAGAAACGAACGGGTCATTAACGGAGCAAACCCTCCGAGGAAAAGAGAAACAGAGAACAGATGGATTTAATTACACTATAATTACCCGTCACAAGGCGGTCCTCCTCCTAACGAACAAAATAAAATACGATAAGAAAGCGTTATCGAGACACCTTGTCGACGCAACATGAAAAGATGTAGTGGAGGAGGGGGACGGTCTCCATAAACGAGACAGCCAACCGCGGCTTGGAGACTGGGGGTTTAGTAGGTAAGGGGGAAGGGAACGATGATTAGGTCTGCGAACAGACCTTGTCGACCTGGCCCCAGAGCCGGGAGAGCCAGCACCGAGCTGAACTCTTACGAAGGTCCACTCGAGTTTAGGAAAAGGAAACTAAGTACTAAGGCTTTATGTAATTTCAAGGTAGTCATTTTCGATCGGACTTGTGATCGTGAACTCTCACTCTCATTCTCCCCTCAAACGTCCCAATCATGACACCCGAAGAATACGAAAATCTTCCAGCCGACGAGAGGAAGGCGAAGGATGCAGAAGATCGCGCTAGAGAGGCCGCTGAACAAGCTGGTGCGTTTGATTAACCTAATCGACGCGATCGAATTCTAAATGAATCACTCAGCTCTGCCCTATCAATGGACTCAGATCTTGGGAGAAGTCGATATCACGGTTCCAGTCCCAAAAGGAACGAGGGGGAGAGACTTGAACGTTGTCTTGCAGAAAAAGAAACTCTCAGTGGGTCTTAAAGGTCAAGAGAAGATTCTTGATGGCGAACTGTGCAAGGAAATTAAAGTGGATGATAGCACCTGGACTATCCGTGCGTACACTATCTCAGCGATAATCTTGAGGAGACCTTAATCCGTGTTTCAGAGGACGACGAGGTCCTTATACATCTCGAGAAGATGAATGACCAGCAATGGTGGGAGAACGTGCTCACACACCACCCGAAGATCGATACCACCAAGATTGAGCCTGCCAATAGCAAGCTTAGTGATCTGGATGGTGAAACAAGGTCGGAATCACGCGTTGTATTCGTTTCGCCACTTTTGCTGACCTGAAGCTCAGAGGAATGGTGGAGAAGATGATGGTATGTCCTCGGTTTAGATCTACGCTATAGCATTCCACTCATCGAATTTCTAGTTCGATAACCAGCAAAAGGTGCATCCAATCGTATGTTTTCTGAGGAATATTGACGCACAAGTATGTTTAGCAAATGGGAAAGCCTACATCTGACGAACTCCAAAAAATGGAGGTAAGTTGGCTGGTGTTGTCGATTCTACAAATTGAAACATTCTAATCCCGCGTATTTAAAGGCTGTCAAAAAGTTCCAAGCAGCCCATCCAGAACTTGATTTTTCGAACGCTAAGATTTCATAGTTCAAGTCAAGCCGTATGTTGCCGGTCCAAGATTGGAAGATGGTATTGGCACGTTCAGACGAAGATCGCTAGGAATTTCGTGTACATGTACTCATGTATTTTAACAGGTCGTGGTCGGATGCTACCATCGAAGACACTCATTGCAGGCGTTGACGCTTTCCTTTTCCCGACTCCAGTGCGGCGCCGCCCTTTCTTTTGACACGTTCAGCGAGATTTTTGAGGTTTGAATGACTGTCGTCGCTTTGTGAATTGGTCGCTTTTGGCTTGTCACTCGAGAGTTTACGATGGGAACGTTCGTTAAGTAGCGAGTCCATGGCCTTGGTCTTCTTGAACCTGTCCCGGGGTGAGCACTAGCCGTGGAACGAAAACAGATGAACTCACTGTGGATGACTGGGATCAATGGCGAAGTTGTGATCGTCGTGTATCGCCTTGAATCGGTCATCCTTGACATCAATTACGAAATCTTCCTGCATCTCATTGTCCTCCTCAGTCGCTTTTTTGCCTTTCCTCTTCTTCTTGTTTTTGATCTTGCGCTCGGCCTTCATGATCGACTTCAGGTTGAAATGCTGAGGCTCCGTAGTGTCATCTCCAGGCGGCATAACGACGGATAGATCCTCTGCATCACTGGGCTCTGGACTTGATTTCCCTTTTGTTCTTGCGGGACGCTCGGCCTCATCACCGTCGCTCGCAGCATCAAAGAAGTCATCCTCTGGCTGTGTTTCACCCTTCTCCTTCACACCTTCCTTCCTCTTTTTCCGCTTCTCCCTCATCTTTCTCTGGTACTTCTCGAGGGTCGTCTCCTCCTCATCCTTCACGTCTCCGAGACCAGGAGTAAACGTGACCTCCATGTCGATATCGTCGGCGCGCTCGTTTCCTTTGTCCCATCCTTCAGGAAGGTCTTCGTTACCACCGAGAAGTAATGAACGAAGCCTGTCACGGGCAAGGCCCTTTCGGTTGCCAGTGTCTGCATCTTCGCCTTCCGATTCAGAGGAAGCAGATGCAATGTATGCTTGGAAGTCGGCATCGTCGATCTCCTTCTTGGTCATGTTGCGGCGGGTGACTTTGTTACGCTCTGGATCATCTTCGTCCCAGGTCAATTTGACTTTAGAGTGTCGTAGGGCCTGGATACGGAGCGTGTTAGTATTCGCTATGAGCACCAGTAGTATGAGAGAGAGTCCATACATCCGTGACAAACTCGACGGCTTTGTATCCTGTTTCGACATCTTCTGTGGCTTCGTCTCTGTTCAAGTATAAGTCTAAACAGTCACTTCCCAAAACAAACGGAAACCCAAACCTTGGCTCGTCGTCAAAGCTCATGCCGTTCGGCACAAAGCTGAGGTCGAACATATTCGCAGAACGTTCGAGCTCTGTCCCCTCAAGCTCGTTGTATATGTGCGAAGCTGCATCGACCGTATCACAAGTCACGATAGCGTAGTAATATCTATAACGTGTGATCGTCAGGCCAGTTGCTCATGAGGTATGATCCAGTACTTGCCTTAGTCGTTCCAATTGGTACTTCCTCAGCGCGTCTTCGTCGAAATCGTCCCCACCCCCAACCTCGTAGATATTCTGTTCGTTCACTTCCTCGTCCTCCGTGTGTCCTTTTCTCCGGAAAAGCTCTGGAGGTGGGCCTTCCTTCTCTTCCCTTGCCATTCGTTTCTTGCCAAACTCACTAGGGTAGACCTTGACATCGAGGACTCGACCACGAGCGACTGTGGTGCCCTTGGTAGGCTTTTTGCCTATGCTAGGTTTCGGTCTTGAAGGCGCCACAGCCGGGGCAGTGGGTGATACCAATGAGGAGCATATCTTAAATAAATGAGCAGCTCGAACGTGTTCCCAATCGAGATTGACAATCGCTAGACGATTGGTCCGCTCGGCAGAGTCGACAGAAGCTTCCGGCTGGGGGTGCGTCTTGGAGTAGGCAGCCGCTTGGGCATCGAGGTCGGCGAAGTCGTCGTTGTCGTCCAAATCTATCTCAACTTCTTCATCGCTAACTTCCCCGACGTGAATCGGACGAGATGCGTCCTGACCAACAGTGACAAAACCTTCTTCATCACTATCTTCCTTTTCGTCCGCCTCGTTTTCCTCTTCATCGGAAGATTCCATCAGTACTCCTCCCCGGGCATAGTCTAGAACACTCGAAATGTCCTCTTCCTCATTCTTGTCATTTTCAAGGCGATAGAAACGTTTCAAATTGTCCTCTTCGTGGGTTTCCGCCAGTGCACGGCCATACTTGTCGACGCGCGCTATTGTAAAAATTTAGATCAATACTTTTGTGTACAGGTTCCTAGTATGTATCATGACGTGGGACTCACCCGACGCAGCTTTCTTCTTCCCTTTGGATTTCTGAGGGTCGAAGACGGATTTGAAGCGTTCATCGACGACAACCTTTGCCTGGTGCTTTTTTGGACGACGGAAACGAGGATCGGTCTTGAGTCTTGAAAATCGAGGGTCCGACATGGTTGTGAAGACTGTAAATTGCCACGCGGGTTGACCGGTGTTAGGACCAAGGGAAGGGAACGATTCCAAATGGCAGATGGGGGTGCACAGGAACTTTTTTCAATACAGCGGCAAACTCGGCGACAGGGCAGCGCAACGCGACAGACAGCAACCATCAGCTCAACTCGACGCTGATATAATCCAAGGCCCTCTTTCGTTCTTTCCTCCATCTTCTCTCCCATCCCTTTCCATTAGGCAAGTTCTGGTACCGTCCGTGTTCCCTCCGGTGTCTGATCAGCTATCTTCTCTAGTTCATTGCCTAGTGCATAGTTCCTTGCCAGGTTGCAGGATCATCTCTTTCAGCTACTCATCTGCTTTCGCACATTTCATTCTTTCTCAACAATCATGTTCTCTCGCACGACATTCTTCGCTATTGTGGTAGTGCTTCTCACTGGCCAAGTACTGGCTTCGCCTCTTCCAATGCCGGTGCGCTCTATTTTTGCCTGCCGCAAGGCCCCTGCTCACCCAGTTCACTTCAGATGCAGATGATGCGTCGCCAGCTGGCACCTCTAGACACGATCTCGGCCTACGTGAAACGTCAGGTCAACGAAATGCCTGTCCAGAAAGCTACTAAAGCAGACAAGGACGGCATCAAACTCTACAGGCGTCAGGACGATGTTATTCCTGCGGAGATAGCCACCAAGTCCGATGGCACCCAAATCGTTCCCTACAAGAAGCGCCAGGACAATGTGATCCCCGCCGAGGTTGCTACCAAGTCGGACGGTACCCAGATCGTTCCATAAAAGCGCCAGGTCAATGAGATGCCTGTCCAGAAGGCTACTAAAGCTGACAAGGATGGCATCAAACTCTACAGGCGTCAGGACAATGTTATTCCTGCAGAGGTAGCCACCAAGTCTGATGGCACCCAAATCGTTCCCTACAAGAAGCGCCAGGATAATGTGATCCCCGCCGAGGTTGCTACCAAGTCGGACGGTACCCAGATCGTTCCCTATAAGCGTCAGGTCAATGAGATGCCCGTTCAGAAAGCCACAAAGGCCGATAAGGATGGCATCAAGCTCTACAGGCGTCAGGACAACGTTATTCCTGCAGAGGTTGCCACCAAGTCTGATGGTACCCAAATCGTTCCATACAAGCGTCAGGAAGAAGTCATCCCCGCCGAGGTCGCCACCAAGTCGGACGGTAACGGGATTACACGTTACTGAGCGAAGTTTGGTGAGTGTCTTCTTTCGTGTTTTGCTCTGGTCCCTCAGTTTCCTGACCCCTTTTCAAGTTCTAGATGTCGAGTAGGAGTTCATGATACCCACGTGCATCGGCGTCCCAGCTGAAAGGATTATTGCCCCAGCGGCATGAGGGGGTTTACGTTCGACTCTTTACTGTACAATCATTCCTTGTATAGTTACATGTCGTGCACTGGTTGCATAATGTTCATTTGGTTTGGGAGAGACAGATGATCGTCGTAATGTCACGTCAGAGAGAGAGCACAATTGATGTCGTATGTTCAACAGCTCTTCAAGCCAAAGGTACTGTCCATAGCCAAACATTACTACCGCCAGCAGCCACTAATGCGTGGCCACCTGGCAACAGAGCGCAGGTCTGGACCTTTCCATCCCCACCCTCGGGACGAACGTGCCATCTTGGGGGCTCGGGCTCGGGCTCGGCTTCTGAGATCTGCAGGTTACCCGTCGCTTCCGCAAGTTCGTCGTCGGCCCAGCGACATGGCGGGGGCTTTCGTGGAGGAAAATCTGCTACATTGATGATTGTGATTTCGTCTTCAGTTGGGTCCGGATGTGTATAAAGGATGATGGGATCATGGTACTCCCCATCAGTGTATACTTGGAACCCTGGCGGGGTGTCATATTGGGTGGGCGAAGGAGGTAATGGGATTGAGGATATTATCTTGTAGGACGCTGGGGGATTTGAAGGTCAACAGAGAGGAATACATGGAGTTTATACCAAGGCTTACCCGATTCTTGGTAGTCCTGCAAATAATGACAACATCTCGGTCAATAAGGAACCCGAGCAAGTTGATGGAATCTAAGTCTCACCGATGCACATCCTCGTAGTACAGTCTGACGGACGTCCCCCTCATCCCAGAGTCCATCCGGGAAAAACCGCCTTCTTCCAAGCCATCGCCACAACACGATACGTCCGGGGTCAATCTCCAACTCGTCTTCGTCTTCTTGGGGAGTTGCCATGATCGGAGGTGCATTGTGGCTCAGAAGGATATCGTCGGCGATCCTATGAGGGATCAAAGCGTCAGGACAACCCCGCTGCGGAGTAAAGGGACGTAGAGATACCAATTTATCGACAGTACGCGAGCCATGTGTATACAGGTGCTGCTGAAAAGGGGTTTGTCCTCCCGGATGAGCTTCTGGTCCGTGCCTGCGTAAAAATTCGGGAAGGGTATGTGCCAGAGTTTTACAGCGCGGTCCATCTATGGTCAACCAGGGCGCAAAGTCATTAGTCGATACCAAACACCAAAGGATGGCTCTATCAAAACTCACTCCGCACGTAGCAATGATCGGATAGTCTCTGTGAAATGCCTAGGATAGACGTATGGACCAGTTTTAGTGAGCGAGCGCCGATAGTTGTCTCGAATGGCGCTGAGGTGGCATTCAATACTCACTGCTGCGAATACATCACCCTGATGACCTCCCGACATACCTCCCACAAGCACCATGATACATCTACCTAGACCGAATCCTTCGGAGCCAGTAATGTCGAGTCCATGTGCTGGACCCGCGCGACTAGGCTTCTTCCCGTGGGGTGGCCATCCTGGATTATTCGGCACCTCTTTTGGCGTTTGCGTCAAGTCGTATATACGCACAGAGAGGTCGCGTGAAGTCGTGGCAAAGATGTGGGGCCGCCTAGGGTGCACTGCTATCGAGGTAATGTGCTGATATAGTTCGGATTCGTGGGTTAGCAAGTAAGTGGTTGGGAAACGAAGAGAAACAAATATCGACGTACGCCTCCGTGACCCCGAAGCGCGGAGATCATGATGTCTTGCTCAATGTTATAGACGTAGACCAAGTATCTACTTGTGATGACCAGGTATGGCTTGAATGAATTATCTGGGTTTAGAACCCAAGCTACATTAACTCTGTCAGTTGGGAGGACCGGGTCTTGCTTCTTCTGCCTCGGTAGTGAGATCTTTATCGGATTTCTAGAGGAGCGAAGGAAGAAGATGTAAACATGATCCTCTCTGCGGTCTTGACTGGCCTCAGGCTCTGCTTGCGAGTCACTACCCAACGCCACAGCGCCAGAGTAATCGTTCACGGTTTTTTTCCAAACACTAGGATCTAGAGAAATCGATCGATCATTTGAGAAATCATGTATCGACTCTTCAGTCCAAGGAAAGACAGCGATAGTCCGGAACGTATTGTCTTTTGATGAGTTCAACTGCAGAAGGTTCTTATAATCAGTACAAAGTCCCCGACGGCCTGGTTGAAAGGTTTACACTGACGGCGACGCGTTTATTTAGGCGAAACTGATTATTCGAGTGATCTCTATACCAGGGAAGGTCTTCGATCATGTTATCCTGAATTTCTTGTTGATGCAAGCGGCCTTTTCAATTCGCACAGTGAGGTGAAGTGGTCAAGGAAGCGTGGGCGTCAATCATTTATTGCCGCGACCTCATTGGCTCCGAGTCTTTCCTTATTGGTCATCGTCATCCTCTACCCTTCCTCCATGGCCGCGTTTGAGCCAAAGGCTACACTAGAAAGAACCACAGTATGGGGTCTCAAGACTGGTGCGTCGGGGCTTTCAAGCATCTCTCTTGGAGCTCATGCTATCCTTGTTCGTAGGAGCCGTCGGAGTAATCTATAGTACACTGCAAAATGCTCTGGGACAACACTCGAGTGGTGCTGCTGGTGTCTTCACAAGAACAGGAGGAACAATAACGTTCTTTGGTACTGGAAAACTCTCTCGGGATAGTCTGGGTGTCACTAATCGTGATGTGAACAGCTGCAATGGGTGCAACATTTGCGTTCACTGAATCCTTCGTTGCCAACCAACGTCAAACCGACGACGCTCTGAACGCAGCAGCTGGTGGATGTGCAGCAGGGTTCTTGGCTGGTATTCGAGGTACGTGGTATTTGCTATACGATGAAGAACGCGTTGGTTGACTGTTCCGAAAGCCCGTTCACTACCAACTGCCGTTGCTGCCTGCGCCGTCGGAGGAGTGACTATGGGTCTGTTTGAGCGTGCAGGGAAGTTTACAGGAGATTCGGGATGGTATGATGAAGATAGACGGAGCAAGTTCCTCAAAAAGCCCCTCGACCTCTCGAACAATTCATCAGATTCGCAATGAATATCATAATCTTCGCGTTATAGAAAGAAGTTTCCGATTCACATTCACATTACACGGACCGCACTTTTTTCTTGCATGTTTCGAGCCACGCCGCCACGTTCCGTTCCAACTGCCGATGCTCTTATCTTTCCTGCTGTGTTTTTGCCTTTGGGTGATCGCCTTCCGTCAATGTCCCCAGCCCTCTAGTGTCGATCAGCGTACACCGAGGTAATTCGCAAGCGGAGCGTTCCGTGACCGTCGCAACCGTCAGATTTCTCTCGAGTTCTGTTCTTCCTTCGAGTGTTCAAGAACGGAAAACAAAATGATTGTGCCATCTGTAGCAAATGATCCAGGGAATGCCCACGCAATTGAAAAAGGTCCCAGGTCGTGCGAGTTTCTGGTTCGAATTTCCCAAGACCACGGCGCCGCAGAGATCCCGCGGGAGAAATTGCCGGCACAGGACCTGGCAAGATCATGTTTTCAGTCAGATCATAGAACCTCTACCTAGAATAGTTCGAGGTCAGCAGAGGCTAAACGAGACAATCGGTCTCTGGGCGGAAGAAGATAACTGAACGGAGACAGACAGGGTCAAACTGGTTAGACTGGTCATTGTACACAGTTTTTGGGGTTGATTTCGGGCTGATTTGTCTTGACTGGGGTCTCGATATAAAAGGTAACCTATTCTATCTTCCCCAATGAACTAAACGCTACCCCAAAACTTTTTTTTTCTATTCTCTTTCTCAGTCTACGACGACGAAGACCACGAAGACAACGATGTCTACTATTCCTAGGTCAAAATCAGCACCTCAGCCATTGCCTGCGTTGCGTTCATTCGCCACCACGCCCGCTCATTTGCCGCGTTCTGCCTCACACCAGACAATTCAACCGAAAGCGAAGTCTGCTTCGACTGGTTCATTGAGACCGATCCATCGGGGTGTCGTTTCACCCAGAACAGAACGCGAAGATCCTTTCAACCTCACAGGGTTTTACCCTACTGGTTCGATGGGTGGTACCAGCCATGGTGATGCAAGCTGGTGGCTCCCGGAAACAGAAGAGGAAGGGGAAAAACACGAAGAGACACCCGTAAACACCGAGGAGCGGACCTGGAGTTTTGGTGGAGAAGACGCAGGACCCAACAGAACGGCTGGACAGATGAGTGATGAGATGACGAGAGAAGCTATAACGAGCGAAGATAAAATGGGAATCCTGTCATTCGGTGGGTGATTCCGAACGATTGAAAGGACAAGTCAACTGACCCTGGTCCATTTGTTTGTTAGGAAATTTGTTTGCAAGGAAGGATGATGGACGACATGAGCAACTGCTGAGCCCATATTCCGACGATGAACCAGTTGATCACGAGTCCCTTTATTTATCTCTTTGCGCGAGAAGGAAGGCGCAAGGAATTGAAACGCCAGGGCAACCACGAGGGAGCGGATTTGGAGAGCTATTTCTGTGATTTTTATTTTCTATGGGTTATTGGACATTTTACTGTAGCGTTGTATGAACCACTGTAATCGTTGTATAGAATGGGTCCTGTTGTTGATACTCTGAACCTCCTTGGATGGCTCTAAATCGTTTGTCCGGCCCCCGGAGGGCTCCCGCAGCGTGGGAATCGCAAGTCCGAAATGGGCCGCCATGCCGTGTGTATAAAGTAGCCCGCGTGGAGGATTCTTTCCTTTTCCCTTGGTTCTCTCACGCCTGCTTGATCGCCATGAGCGATCTCTCTCTTTTCCTCAACTCTGTCATGTCCTCTGCCACCCAGGATCCCAGTTCTCGTCCTACCTCCCCGAATGCAATATATGTTCGTTATTTTCCCTCTGCGTTTGTTCTGTCCCTTCAACTTGCTCGTATAGGTCCCAAATAACCCCAATCCTCCTCATTCTTCCTCCTCAAGTCCCTCAACCCCCGCACCCGCTGCTTCTCTCCAGTCGATACTAGCGGCTTCACAGAAAGAGGTGCAACCAAACGGCCAACCTCCCTGGCAACAAGATTCGACTGTTCCATTGCATTCAGAGAACCCATCAGGAGTGTCAGGTCCTTCCACTGTACGTCTCTATTCGCGCTCATGGGGCACGTTGAATCTTTATCTGAACCATACGTCAGTCGTCAAAACGCAAGCATGACGAACCCGAAAGTTCAGACGACTCACAAAACAAAGTTCGCCGCGTCGTACGCGACCATATCACCCATGATCCCTCTCGCGTCGTGCCCATGACTACCGTCATCTGCCTACACGCAGCTGTGGCCCAAAAGTCATACGGCAGTGAAAAGCGCTTTCTTTGTCCTCCGCCGGTCGTTCACATTGAAGGACCCGTTTGGCACATGAGGAATCAACAGTTGTCGATGTCTGTCGTTGCAGAAAGCGGCGAACGTTCCTTCGAACAAAAGGCACCTCTCGACAACTCTATGACTGCAAGCTTCAAGTTCTTGCACGTTACCGGAGCCGCAAAGGCGAAGAGCTTCCAGCTCTCACTCGACATCGCCGAACCTCACCCCTCATCTCACGGTTCGGACGGCGATGGCCCTCCTGGTCGCATTTGGGCGACCTTCGACTCCGCTCCAGTTACCATCATCTCAAAACCATCCAAAAAGACCGCCAAAACGCGCAATATTTCCTCGTGTATCTTGGCCGGTGGGCCCGTATCTCTATTTAATCGCATCAATTCTCAGACCGTACGGACGAAATACATGACCATTGACCACGCTCAGTTGTGTGCCAGTAACGTTGCATGGTCAGCCTTCAACGTCAATGTCGTTCGCCGCCCACACGAAGTGCCGAATATTGGTGCGTCCTCGTCATGTGATGGGAACTTTTCGCGTTTTCAACTCTCACACTATCCTCTTTTTCAGGACCTCAACCCGTCACTTACGGCTGCGAAATTGTCTTGTCAGACACTCAGACAGGCATAGCAACAGCACCTCTCGTTATCCGCAAAGTTGATAAAGGCCGAGTTTCAGCAGAGGATGGTGGTCCTGTTAGCCAGATGCAGAAGATTGCACTGCAACGCGTTAATCCTGATGGTTCGCGACACTATCTGTCGGCAGCTGGTCCTATTCCTGGAAGTACCGGCGTTGTAGCACCCCCCGCGCCCGGGATGTCGACCCAAGCAGGCACGCATCCACTTCTCTTCCAGTCCCCACGCGTAAGGGACGAGATGAAAGACGGCATTCGACAAATTCTCGATGAAGTAGATGACTACCTTTGCTGGACGATCGTTGGTATCTGTGAGTTGGCTTCTAGCTTTTAACTTGCTCAACGCACATGTTAACCACATTGCAATGTAGCCAAATTCCAGTACACGTTCTTCGATTCGTCTGGGAAGAACAACAGTATACCCGAGCAACCCATAACGCCGTTCCCTACGCTGTTCACGGCACCAGTGTATAGACCAAATACCAATACCGTCGAGCTGACCGTATCCAACTTTTTCTACGAGGATACGAAGACAAGGCAGCAACTTCCACTTGACGTTTATCTTGGCAACCTCGGACCCTTGGCCCACAGAGTCTTTGGAGCTTCGCCTCCTGGTCCTCTCACGAACATTTCCCCGTTCGTCCAAGCGCCTGGCCTACCAGAGCCTACGTCCGGTCCGTCAGATTCACCCACCTCTCCCTCCTCTCCAAGGGCTGCATCATTCGTTCCCCAAGTGGCAGGCCCTTTGCATACGATCGTCATCGTCGATATGCCACCCCTCACAGATGTAATCAAGGCTCTTGAGGACGATGCCCTCCCCCCGCCAACAGACCGGTCGGAGAACCATTCCCCCACCGACGGCTCTAACCCCGCAAGCCGAAATGGATCAGGACCGCCGCCTTCTATTAGCGGCCGTAGCCTCCCGCTGCTATTCATTCGAGGTTCTGATGGTGTCGGGTACCATTCAGGTCGAACAATCGCTTGTGACCATGTGTTCCCTATGGATATGAACGGTCAGCACCCTGGAAACCTGGACACTGGTTGGTTGCCCCCGATCCCCCAGGATGGTTCAGCTCCGTCTTTAGGAAGTTGGTCTTTGAGAGTCATGTAAAGTACTTGAACGATCCTATACGTTTACCCTCGGCCTTTTGTTTATCTCAGCCCCTTGACTTATCTTTTCCCTTTTTCTGACGTCTTTTTTTCTGGGCTCTGAACGAAGTGTACATATCTATAACCCTCGTTGTCGAAGTGCTGTGCCAATCTAGTCTCCGCGTTGTAGTGTATGAGCAACAGCAAAGCAACAGCCAGAATTTTTTTAGCGCGAAATGGTATGTAACGATAGACGCGGTGATACGCGTCACGGTCAACCCCAACGAGAATTTACGAACGTTGTCAAAACTTGTTTGGGTCATCGATAGCTTTACCCTTTTTCTTTCTCCCCTCTACCTCCGCCTCTTATCCCATTTCCAGGGTCTCTTTTTTCTCTGAGCCTGCTCTTTTCTTTGATCCCTCTGCTTGCTCGAGTCGTCTTTCATCATGTTCCCATCTGACGGTATTCGCTCCCAACTCGAGTGGTCGTCGACCCTCAGCACGGTCAACGCGCCCATCCCCAGCGAGAGCACCAAATTCCACCGCAAAGTGAGTGATCTACAGCTCGTTCTCGAGCTATAGTTGACAGGATCGCTTACCCTTGCGGCTCTTTGCATAGACTTCTATCATTGCCACTATCGGTGTGTTCGTTTCGCCTATGTTGAGGGTTTGAGAATGTCGAACCAACTTTTTTTCCCTCTCCAAGGCCCCAAGGTCAACACTGTCGAGAAGCTCTCTGAATTGAGACGCGCCGGTGTCAATGTTGGTGCGTAGTCGTCGTTGTCTTTCGTTTTCTCGCTCGATGTCTGATGATACTGTCCTTTTTTTTCGCGGATTTTCGCTTCGATAGTTCGCATGAACTTCTCCCATGGCTCCTACGAGTACCACCAGAGTGTCATTGACAACACAAGAAAAATGGTCGAGGGTGAGCGAAGTCTGCGTTGTTGTCCCACGTCGATCGATCTCTCAACATTTTTTGTTTCCCTTTTCGTAAAAGCCGAACCCGAAGGCAGACCGGTCGCTATCGCTCTCGATACCGTTCGTGGAACCTTATCAGCTTCCTCTCTCCCTCTTTGATTCTTACGGGAACTTTTTCTTTCATGGACAGAAAGGACCGGAAATCCGTACTGGGCTCATGAGAGATGGTATCGATGTGAGTACTACTGAGAATAATCGGAGGAATTTCGCTCATTAACTCCTTCATTTTTTCGCCTTTTCTTCGCTCTTGTACGCGTAGATCAACATCTCTGCTGGCCACGAGTTCGTCGTCTCCACCGATTCCAAGTACAGCGAGATATGTGATGACAAGGTGATGTGGATGGACTACGTGAGTGAAATCTTTTGGGGCTGTTATCGCTATTCAGTCGCTCAATTTCCCCTTGGCTAGAAAAACCTTCCCAAGGTGACTGCCCCTGGAAAGTTGATCTATGTTGATGATGGTGAGTCAAGGAATGATAATGACCAGTGAAGGCACTGATTCAAACTCTAATCTCGTCTAGGTATTCTTTCCCTCCTCGTTCTCTCGATCGACGGGGACACTGTCCGTGTTCGCGCTTTGAACAACGGTACCCTCTCGTCCCGCAAGGGTGTCAACCTTCCCAAGACCGATGTCGACCTTCCCGCTCTCTCCGAGAAGGACAAGAAGGACCTCCAATTCGGTGTCAAGAACGGTGTTGACATGATCTTTGCTTCGTTTATCCGACGTGGTCAGGATGTCAAGGACATCAAAGCTGTCCTTGGACCTGACGGTGCCAACATCAAAATCATTGTAAAGATCGAAAATGAGCAAGGTGTTGCCAACTTTGACGAGATCTTGAAGGAGGCGGATGGTGTCATGGTTGCCCGTGGTGATTTGGGTATCGAGATTCCGGCGAGCCAGGTTTTCCTTGCTCAGAAGATGATGATTTCCAAATGCAACATTGTCGGAAAGCCCGTTATCGTTGCTACTCAGATGCTCGAGGTTCGTTGCCGCTGTACTCACTTGCGAAGCTTGTGAAGCTGACAATCATCTTATATCTTGTAGTCGATGACGGTAGGAAGCCTTCGAGATGTGATATTCATCCCGCTAACCTGGTTTCCAGTACAACCCTAGGCCCACCCGTGCTGAAGTCAGCGACGTTGCAAACGCCGTCCTCGATGGTGCTGACTGTGTCATGTTGTCCGGAGAGACTGCCAAGGGTTCATACCCTATCCAATCTGGTGAGTTAATACGGAGGTCCATCGATATTGATCGTTCATAATATATCTGCAGTCCTCATGATGGCGGAGACATGCTTGCTTGCCGAGCATGCTATCTGCTACCCGCCTCTCTACGATGAGATTCGTGCCATCCAACCTCGTCCCACCGAGACTGCGGAGACTGTTGCCATTGCAGCAGTCGCCGCTGCATCAGAGCAAAATGCGGGCGGTATCCTCGTGCTCTCCACTAGTGGCAACACCGCTCGTCTTATCTCCAAGTACCGCCCCAACGTTCCCATCTTGACGGGTATGTGTTCATAAAATTACCGTTTTGTGCACATCGCTCATCGACCCTTCAATTCACTACAGTCACCCGCAATCAGCAGACCGCTCGCCAGATCCACTTGCACCGTGGGTGCTACCCATTCTGGTACCCCGAGCCAAGGGGCATTTCTGAACACCAGTGGCAGAAAGACGTGAGTCCCAGGTTACGAAACTTTCGTTACGGTTGTTGATTTCTCTGTGTTTCATCTCCGCAGGTCGACAACAGAATTCGCTTCGGATTGCGAAATGCCATTGCTTTGAACATCGTCACCCCCGGATCGACTATCATTGCCGTTCAAGGGTGGAAGGGTGGTCTCGGACACACAAACACCCTCCGTATCTTGAACGTTCCTACAGACGATGCTGACCTCGCAATGCAATCCCTTGGTGCTTAGATGGCTACGGGTAGTAATAAATTTGTACATACAGTGACACGGTGTATTCGATACGTATAGAATTTTCTCTTCTGGTTGCATCAAAACCCTACGTGGAGTGAAGCATGCAGCCCGCAGTTCTTGCCGCAGTGGGCGCCAATACCATTATGCTCAGCCCTTCTCGCCTGGACCGTCACAAGCTTCGGCCATAAATTTGGTCCCTCGACGCGTCTTTTGATGTCCTCGCACAGGGAACATCCCACCTGGCGGAATTCTGCACCCTCTTCACCTTTCCTTTTCAGAGTGTTCAGGTGGTTCGTCAATGCTGTACGCACTCTATTCTACATAACGGTGTCGCGTTTTACTCGCAGAAGAGGTAGTCTCTTCGTGTGTTTTGGCCTTGCCTTCCTCATCCTCCTTACCACCCACCTCTCACAACCGGGGAACCTTGCTACACGGCTGAACAAGTTGACGCCGGCTATATTGAGCCATAAACATACGTTGGTGTTCGAGAAGGAAGATTTACAGAGGATATGGTACTGGGAAATCGCTAGTGGACACTATCCGTCCCGGAAACCAAGTGAGTTTTGTCGTGTGTCTCGAGTCTTTTGTTGTGTTCTAAACTCCTTGTAGTCCCAGAAGAGATTGGACTATCAAAAGTTGCAGACAATCCCGGATTACCTCCTAAGAAACATTCTGGCAAGACAGAAAAACCCTCGTCGGATGGTGCTATCACTACAACAAATGGTGTTGGTTCCAAACGTGTTTACTTGGACATAAAGCGCAAGGGACCTTACCCACCACGTCCTATTCCTGGGAGTATCATGGATCTGGATATAGTTTTTCAGCATTGTGATTTCTACTCTGACAAGGTGTGTCTAAGGTCTAGCTCTGGCGTCGCGTCAGTTCTTGACTGGATCTCTTTCTTCTAGTATGTTCGTGACTGCTTAGAGGTGCTTCGCGATGGTGCAGGGTTGAATCCAGGTGAATTGCGGAGGGTAAACATGGACGACTGGAAGCACGTCTATCTTGAAACGGAATCAATACACACCAGGTCCAACACTAACGAGTACGATATTACCGACGCGTTCGAGACGTCGAGAAACACTTCAGCACCGCTCGACTCGAGAAGTCCAGCTAAAGAGGTCCCTCCCGTCTCGTTACCCCCACCTATGCGGTACCGCACCTATTCCCAACTTGAAAGCCCATGTGACCCCGACTATCCTCGGATTTTCCACATGTTCTGGACAGGACCCTTCACCGACAAACCATACATGGCGATTTTATCGTTCCTCTACACTCAGAACACCGGCCTACACGTTGATGTCTATCCAAAAGACAAAGCAGCATGCCGGCCACAACTGTGGCTTTGGATCAATCCAGGTTCTGCCTCCAAGATGCATAGTGCAGGTGCAGCTGATGCCATGATGAAGTCTATCAAGGACAGTCCTTGGGTTGCTCCGTTCCTCGATCCACGATTCGAAAATGTCATTAAATTCAAGGTCTGGGACACGACGGAACAACTTGATAGCATCCCGGAAATCAAGGACGAGTGGAGGGCGCTCACGTCGGTATTCGAGTCAAACGGCAAGGAAGTCCACGGAAAGGCAGAGGGCACGACCGACGACGACCCAGCATCGGCAGATTCGTACGATAAGCTGTCGGTCGTCCTTTCGGACCTGGTACGGTTTATCCTTTGCCAACGTTACGGTGGTATATACCTAGACATGGACATGCTGTTTCTAAGGGACTGGGAGGAACTATGGGGATGGAAAGGTGCATTTGCGTATTCATGGTCGGGCATGTCGCGTTACAACACGGCTGTTCTGCATATGAACAAAAACTCGGCATTGGGGACTTTCCTACTTCGAACGGCTCTCAAGCACGAGTTGGACGTTCATCCTATATCGATTACTTGGTACCTCAAGGATGCGATGTCTACGGGACTATTATATTCGATCCCGGATGCCCTGTTCGATTCAGCCTGGCTTAATGCCGACGGTTTCCAACGGAACCGCCCACCCCAGCCATTGCTGACAGAGTATGTGCTGTTACTTGTCTGGTTGCTGATGTCCCTTACGCTGAACTCCTTGATTGCAGCTTCCAGCACTTCTTCGAGACACCAGAGTCTGATAGTGCTGGCCCACTTGCCTTAGGTTTCGATGGCTTCTTCAAAGGCGCATTCGCATACCATTATCACAATTTCTGGTAAGGACGTCGTAATTCCTAAACCCGAGTCACGTTCCTCATCCATGGCGTTAGGTGGATACCCTTCGATGCTACGCGCAACTGGCCAGACCTTGGACCTCACTTCGCGGAAAATGAGCGAAAAGCTCGTAACATCACTGAGGAATTTGTGGACCTCCGAGACCTCGACTGGTCTGCAGCTTTGAAAAGGACTTTTGAGTCTTACATTCGTGGCGAAAGACCTAATATGTACGGAGAGTGGATTAAATGGTAATGAACGACATTTCACGACCTTAGGAGGAGCTTCGCACATGTGCAATTTAGATCGCACGACTGTAATCTATCGTAACATACATCTACGCCTTAATGAGCTTCTGATTACACTCTATCTTACGAGGTTTGTAGTTTAGCTTGAGCAGTATTGACTGTATTCTTGAGTGTCGTGATGACCGCTTTGGGGTCTTCAGCGCCAAAGATAGCTGTCCCAGCCACGATAACATTGCTTCCTGTCGGGAGGTCAGAGCGCTATCGAGCATCGAGCCAATCCTAGTCTTTCGTACCAGCTTCGGCACAAACATCGATGGTCTTTGGACCAACACCACCGTCGACTTCAATGTCCTTTTGAGGGAACCTCGCACGGAGTTCTGAGACCTTGGGGACACATCGATCAAGGAATTTTTGACCTCCACGGCCTACAGAAAAACGATATTAACGCGAGCCGGACATGGCACAACAAGATGACCTGTCTACTGACCAGGATAAACTGTCATGACGAGCAGCATATCGGCGGCATGACCGATCTCGTCTGTGATGGCTGTCGAAGGGGTGTCTGGTGAGATGGCTACTCCAGCTTTCATTTTACGATCATGAATCGTTTTGATCAAGGAGATAGGATCAACTAGAGGAATTTGTTGAATGGGAGGCCAAGGTATGTAGAGGGGAACGGTGGACACACAAGTGGCTTCGATGTGGAAACAGTAGAGAGCTCCTCCAGCATCGGCGATGTCATTAACCCACTGCATCGGGAACTTTTAGCCTCTAGGGTGCTGGGGAATCGTGCATCTTACTTTCTCGGGTTGTGCGACCATCATATGGCAATCCATGAAAATTCCAGGGACACCTTTGTGCACACAGGATAATATTGGCGCGCCTGCCCGAGATTCGTGAGGAACACAGCAACAGCAGTTGTGTTTTAGGACTCACCCATAGTGATATTAGGCACGAAGTGGCTTGAATTTACGCGTCAGAATATGGTTGATGAGTGAATTTGTGCCCAGAAGTACCCGTCCATGACATCTGGATAAAGGAAGGTCGTTTAACTCTGCAAATCAGGTACAAAACATGCCAGATCGCACCCATATGAAGCCAGTCTGCACCATCCTTGATCATTCGTTTACATTCGGCCGTTAACTGGCCAAAGTCACTTGCTAACACTGACGGGGAGATTATAGCTTGAGGCATCGCTGCAGATGGAGGTATTTGAGTGAGTGAATGACGGAATCTGATATTGTCTGAACTCTGAGTCTTCACGTGCTCCGGCAGTCCAGGGGCTTTGCTTCATCTTGAATCAGAAATGCAAATCGACGTCTCGCGCAGGGGCTCGCAGCTACAGGGGTTGTCAGTGAGAAACGTGTTTGAAGATTCTCGATCAGGAGAGCAAGTCAGGCAGGCCCCCTCATAAAAAGGCTGGATTTGTATTCTAATCAGCTTATAGCAATGGCCAGGGTTCTTATCCTCATTTTCGTCTCATTCCTTTTGGCGGCAGTAGCCCGCGCTAATCTCGATAATAGACAGCGTGCGTGTTTTCCAATCTCGTCTGTTTACAACTGATACAACCATCCATTCATCCAGTACCAGATGTAATTGGAGGGGTCACCAGCATAGTAGTAGACGTTACTTCAGTTGGTGTGTCTTCTTTCAATGTCTCTATTCCCTACCTTGCTCACCACCACCATGTACATGAAGCTGGTTCCGTTTTCAGTCAAGCGACGCAGGGAGCCGGAAGCGTGTTCAGCGTCGCGACATGTGAGTTCCGGATTCCCCCTCCCCCATCTGCCCGCCAACTGACAATTCCGCAATACAGCTGCGGGAGGAAGCGTGGTGACTGTTGCTACCAGTAGTGCAGCAGAGGTTGCCAGTGCCCCCACTTCTGCCGCAAGTGGAGTCAGGAAGACCGTCACGATGACCGCCAGTGCTGCTGCACGCCCAACGAATGGTGCTGAAGGGTTGCACGCGTCCAGTCTCCTCGCTGCATTCATGCTTGCAGTAAGCTTAATCGCCAGGACACTGTCTTCATGAAGGACTGGTAGTGTCGACAGAATCCAGATACTGTATCACGCTCAGGATCGGTGTCTTGAAGACAGAATGGTATTATATTGTGGAACTCCTAGAAGTCTAGAACGATCTAAGCATCCGCCATGTCCCGTTGAACCTGGGTAAAAGAGGTAGGTCAGAGCGGCCTCCATTGTGAGGAGGAGTTTGTCTACCTCTTGGTTGAAGAAGAGAGAGTTGTTTCCCCAGGGGAATGGCTTTCGCCTGACGTTCAAGTAGTCGTATTCGGGGGGTTGGGGGAGAGCACCGTCGTTTTCGTGCCTCAGGTGCTCGAGGTGCTCCATGTGCTCCTTCTCAAGGTTGTATACCCAGGCACCGCAGACAGCAACTAGAGCAAATAATCAGTAGTTAAAGTAGGGGGGGTTCAAAATACACTGGAGTGTACTCACTGCCGGGAATGCAAACATACCAGCTAGGGGACGCGAGATTAGAGATAGAGCGATTTTCCAAAAAATTGGTCTCTACCTAATTTTCCTCCAGAGTTCAGTGGTTTCTGAAACATCGTCAAATTCATGCAATGGGAGGAAACCGGGTGGGACATACGAGCGGCGTGGTGCTCTACTGCTTCCATCTCAGCGACGTACGCATTCTTGGCTTGGGTGGTTGCTTCAGTAGCGAATCCGCGAGCCCTAGCGCGCAAGCCAGCGCGAAGAGCATTTCGAGCAAGGAATGACATGGTGGTTAAAAGGTAAAAGACGATGAACGGGTCGAGGTCGAGGTCGACGCTCGAGGCGTTCCGAAAGATTGTTTGTCTTTATTATAAACGGAGGGTGCCGGCTCGGACACGCCCTGGCGCTACAATCGAGAGGGACGCGTCACCGAAATACTTACAAGTTCTCCTCCTCCTCCATGGTCGTCCGCTCCCAGTCCTCTGCTGCCGGCGTTCTTGCTCTTCTCTCTGAACCAGATCCTGTGTTCAAACAGCATGCACTCAAATCACTCAACTCCTTGGTCCCGCGATTTTGGGCGGAAATATCAGAACAAATTGCCCTAGTGTGCGTGTCTTGCATTCATTTCTCCACAGTGTGGCTTATACCAAGACGATCTGTGCTTCAGAGAATCTCTGTATGATAATGAGGAACTTGCCAAAGAGGCTCGCGACTCGGCTGCTCTCCTAGCGAGCAAGGTGTATTACTACCTTGGAGAATACGAAGAAGCCTTGTCTTTTGCTTTGGGTGCTGGAAGCGCGTTCGAAGCCGAATATCGCGTCCAAGGATCGGAGGAGTACGTTGAGACTGTTCTGTGTATGTGTCCTTTCGTGCCCCTAGATGTATCATTAATTGTGGTGAAAACCGTTAGCGAAGGCAATCGACCGCTACATCGAGCGACGTTCGCAAGAGCAGGTGTATGGCAAAGCCGACAAGATAGACCCTCGTCTACGGACAATAATCGAGAGCATTTTCTCAAGATGTATAACAGAAGGGGAGTACAAACAGGTGAGTCTACTCGTTCCCACTCTTGTCCGGGAGCCTAAATGTCTCCTCCTAGGCTATCGGAATTGCTTTAGAGTCCCACCGCCTCGATATCATCTCACAGATATACAATCAAACCCGCGACATCTCCATTCTCAGCTACACTATGGAAGCAGTGGTCGATACGGGCTTTTCTCTGTCGTATCGTGACACCGTGCTTCGTTTCCTTTTCCCTCTCTTTCCACCACCCTCTGCGAAAGGAGCCTCCGCACATGTTCCCTCCATTATTCGATTACTGGTCACTCTCAGTGATTCGTCATTGACTGTACCACTGCTTGTCTCTCTGGTGCCAAAGGAGAAGCTCCTCGCGTATCAGTTCGCTTTTGATCTCGTGGAGGGTGGTGCTCGAGATTACCTTGAGAGCATCAGAAACGAGCTTCCCGCCGGAGATGAAGTATGTCCACTCCCTTCTTGTCTTTCATCTGGATTTCAATTGATCGAAAACAGAACACCAAAGAAATTTTCGACAAGATTAGAAGCATACTGACAGGTCAGGAGTCGGTGAAGCTCTATCTTGAATTCCTCAAACGCAACAACCACGTCGATCCTTTGATCCTGAAACACACCAAGGTAGATTCAACGCACTAAAGCTTGAACACATTTATTCACGATACGTTGTAGGATGTCCTCGAACCCCGTTCATCTATTTACCACACAGCTCTCACTCTACAGAACGCGTTTATGCACTCAGGAACAACTTCGGACATGTTCCTTCGCGAAAACTTGGAGTGGCTTGGGCTGGCCACAAACTGGTCCAAGTTCTCCGCCACCGCAGGTCTCGGTGTGATCCACAAAGGCTTCTTTGAGCAAGGCATGACCATCCTGGGCCCATATCTTCCGCAGAACGGGGGCGAAAGCAGCATCCCAGGTGCAGCATACTCAGAGGGCGGTGCCCTCTACGGACTGGGCTTGATTAACGCAGGGTGCGGTACGGAGATTTCTGGCTTCCTGCGGGAAGCTCTCAAGAATGCTCAGGGAGAGATCGTGCAACACGGTGCTGCGTTGGGGCTGGGTATTGCTGCCATGGGCTCCAAGAATCAGGAAATGTTCGAGGACCTGAAGAACGTTCTGTTTGCGGACTCCGCGGTGGCTGGCGAGGCCGCTGGCTACGCCATGGGTCTTGTCATGCTCGGCACAGCGGCTCCAGAGTCTGTTCATGAAATGCTGTCTTATGCAAAGGAGACTCAGCACGAGAAGATCATCCGTGGTCTTGCCATCGGCACTGCCTTCGTTTTCTATGGCCGACAAGAGGAGGCGGATGCTACTGTCAAGTCTTTGCTCGCCGAAACGGTAGGAATTCTTTGTCGGTTTCTTCAATAGCTGTGCTCATCTGCTCGCAGGACCCCATTCTGCGGTATGGAGGAGTTTACACCTTGGCCTTGGCCTACGCCGGCACCTCGAACAACGATGCGGTCAGGAGGCTGCTCCATATCGCCGTTTCCGACGTGTCCAACGATGTCAGGCGTGCTGCAGTGACTTGTCTCGCTTTCTTGTTGTTCAAGAATCCCAGCCAAGTGCCGCGGATCGTCCAACTCCTCAGTGAGAGCTACAATCCCCATGTTCGTTGTGGTGCCACGCTAGCTCTCGGTATCGCGTGCGCTGGGACAGGTCTTCAGGTCAGTGTTAGAAACAATTTTCATAAAGGAAGTTGCTGACTATTCCCAGGATGCCGTTGAGATTTTGGAGCCGATGACCAAAGATGGTGTCGATTTTGTTCGTCAGGGTGCCTTCATCGCCTTGGGAATGATCCTTCTTCAGCAGTCGGAAGCTTCGTCCCCCTCACTTGCTTCAACTCGGGCACTGTACACCAAGATTGTTTCGGATAAGCACGAAGACCCTGTGGCAAGATTCGGGGCTGCGATTGCCCAGGGTGTCATTGACGCCGGTGGACGAAACGTAACTATCAATCTCCAAAGTAGGGCTGGAAGTAGGAATACCAATGCCATCGTGGGGATGGTCATGTTCTGTCAGTTTTGGTACTGGTATCCGCTGGCACATTGCGCTTGTCTTGCTTTTGAGCCAACAGGAATCATTGGTCTCAACGAGAACCTCAAGGTGAGGGACTAAAAACGGCCCGTTTGGTTGTCATTAACTTGGTTTTATAGGTCCCTAAATTCGAAATCACGTCGAACGCGAAACCGAGTCTCTTTGCCTATCCCACTTCGACGAAGACGCCTAAGAAAGAAACGGTCGCGAAGGTTGCTACTGCAGTCTTGTCTACCACGGCGAAAGTCAAGGCACGAGAAAAGAAGAAAGCTGCAGCCGAGGGGGATGTTGCCGACGGGGTATGTTGGTCATGACTTGTGCACTGTTATCAAGGTTAATACTCCTTACCAGGACGAGAAGATGGCCTCTGTAGAAGACGACGTCGACATGAAGACCGAGGAGGCGCCCGTTAAAGGTAAAAAGGTCTAAAATTCTCTATTCTGACCATTCCTACTCACCCTGCCGCTCAGCCCCCAAGTCCAAAAAGGCAGAGCCATCATCGGAGCAGATACCGAACTTCTCTCGCGTCACGCCTGCGCAACTTGCATACATCTCCTTCCCATCAGAGTCGAGGTACCAACCCGTCCGAGCCCTCACTGGAACTTCGACCACATCGCCCTCAAGCAAAGACCCGAAGCACCCAGAGGAGAAGTTCGCAGGAGGAGGAGGTATTGTGTTACTTACGGACACGAGACCTGAAGAGGAGGCAGATATACTAGAGTTCGAACCAGTTCAGTTGAATCCACCGGCACCTGCTACCGGAAACGGTGATGCAGTCAGATCTACGCCTTCCGGACGGCATATCGCTTTGGATGACGGTCCTGAGGCATCTCCGCCGGCATCTTTCGAGGTATGACTCTTATTCCTATGGAAGGAATCTTTCGCTCACACAATCCTGTTTTATAGTATCCGTTCGACAACGACAGTTAAAAATATATTACGCGTGTACTTTCCAGGAGATAATCAATGCTATTTGTTTTCCGGTTCACTGTTCAGTCCCCGTACTTGAAAGTATCCCACCGACGAGGTGGTAACGTGATGGACTATATCAAACGTTTCGCGGGAGGCCTCTTTGACTCGAGTACAACCATGACCTCTTCTCACAGCGTTGCAATACTTGATGATTATCAGGGAATAGCGCTAATCTCTGCCGACTGGTCTCCCATTGGCAAACAATTGAAGATCGACGTCTTCCGCGAAACCTTGCACGATGAAGATAAATTGGCAGAACGACTCAAGCCTTATGAAATCATCTGTGCTATGCGCGAACGGACCAAGTTCAGCTCTTCGCTATTGGATAGGCTACCAAATTTGAGGTGGAGATCTCATCCTTAGCTAATGTGATGAGTCGTATTCAGGACTCAAAATACTATCAGATTCATCGCGACCACGGGATTTCAGAACAGAGGTATCTAATCATAAACCTCGCGGAATTCGTGACTATTGACCTTTTTCTCATCCTACTTGCAGGGATCGATGTCAATCATGCCAAGGCAAGAGGGGTAATTGTCTCTGGAACTCGAAATGGCGGGAATGCAACTGTGGAACACATATGGGCGTTGATAATGGCGGTGTCCCGTCACATTGTTAGAGAACATAATAACGTCAGGGGAGGTAATCCTCAGTGGCAAACAGTAGTACCCTTCGGCCTGCAGGACAAGACACTTGGACTCGTTGGCGTTGGAAGATTGGGAACGCAGATAGCAAAGGTAAGATCTAAGGACTTTCGAACGGAATCGGCTTTTCATGGTTTCCTTTAGATAGCCAAAGTCTTTGGTATGAAGGCGATCGGATGGAGTCCAAATCTCACGCCAGAGCGTGCTGCCGAAGCGGGTGTTACTTTCTGTGCTACGAAGGAGGAACTACTAAGGGAGAGCGACATCGTATCCATTCATATCGTTCTCTCAGAGGCGACCAGGGACCTCGTCAATGCTGGAGACCTCAAGTTGATGAAGTCCACAGCACTACTCATCAATACCTCAAGAGGTCCCATCGTGAATGAAGGTGCCCTTATTGAAGCAATAGAAAGTGGCGCCATCGCCGGGGCAGGTTTGGACGTCTTTGAGCAAGAGCCTCTACCATTGGATCATCCTATCCGGAAGCTTGAGAATGTGACTCTGAGCCCACACAACGCGTACGTTAGTGACACCAACTACCAAGTAAGTTTCGCCACTCGATATGGTGTGGCTGAAATCCCAGATCTGATAAGCCCGCAGACGTTTTGGGAAGATACGGTGGAGAACATTCAAAGTTACCTTGATGGACACCCGCAAAGAGCTTTGTAGTACTGTATCTCTCAGAATTACCTAAATTTCGCCTTCGTTGGGGCAATCGGAACGGATAGAGTGAACAAAGAAATTTTTCTGTGTTTGAAATCGCGTGGCTGTCACGCTGTCACGCGATATTAATTGGTCACATCTTTTGAAAGGCGTGCTCTCCTGCTTGCAACTCTCTCCTAAGGCCACTCATTCTCAACAAACTTTCCTCTTTTCCTCATCGAAATGGATTCTGAATCACGTACCACGAAGGCTCGTCGAGAGGGTTAGTTTTTTTGAACTTGACTTCCACTTTTCCTGTTAATCGGACGCGCCTTTATCAACAGCGTACAAAGCAAAGGGTGCTCTCAAGCAGGACGATCTCAGACGTCGTCGCGAGGAGCAGCAAGTGGAGATCAGACGTCAGAAACGAGAGGAAAACATCTCAAAGAGAAGAAACTTCCTTCCCTCTGCTGGCCCTGACTCCGATGAAGAAGTGATCAGTGGTAACTGGGATCCTCTCGTGCGCCATTCACTCTCTTTCGATGTCTAATTATCTGACCGTTACTCACAATGCTAGGCGGAGGAGATGGTGTCTGGAGTCTTCTCTGAGGATCCTGAACGTCAGTTGGACGCGACTACCAAGTTCCGGAAGCTGCTTTCGAAGGAGAGGAACCCCCCAATTGAACGCGTTATTGAGTGTGGTGTGGTGCCACGGTTCGTAGAGTTCTTAAAACACGGTCATTCGATGCTCCAAGTGAGTGGCTTCACCTGTATGCCCACGTTTTGTGTCTCTAATCGCCACTCGATCTAGTTTGAAGCGGCTTGGGCTTTGACCAATATTGCTTCGGGAACCGCAGAACACACTCAAGTCGTCATCAACGCACAGGCTGTGCCGGAGTTCATCAACTTGCTCTCATCTCCCACACTCGATGTTCGTGAGCAGGCTGTTTGGGCTCTCGGCAATATTGCGGGAGACAGTCCCCAGTGCCGCGACTATGTCCTTCAGCAAGGTGCTTTGCGTCCTTTACTTGCTCTTCTGAGCGAGCATCATAAGCTCAGCATGCTGAGGAACGCAACTTGGACCTTGAGCAACTTCTGCCGTGGAAAGTCCCCTCAGCCTGACTGGGATCTGGTAAGCTCTTTTTAACCCAACATGGGACATCGGAACTAATGCGAATGACTAGATCTCCCCGGCACTGACTGTTCTCACGAAACTGATCTACTCTCTCGACGACGAGATCCTCATCGATGCCTGCTGGGCTATCTCATATCTTTCCGATGGTTCTAACGACAAGATTCAAGCTGTCATCGAATCTGGGGTTTGCCGCCGCTTGGTCGATCTTCTCATGCACAACTCGACTTCTGTCCAGACCCCAGCGCTTCGTTCCGTCGGTAATATCGTCACTGGTGATGATTTGCAAACCCAAGTGGTCATCGCTTCCGGAGCGCTCCCCGCATTGTTGTCCCTTCTCTCTTCACCAAAAGACGGTATCCGCAAGGAGGCCTGCTGGACGATTTCCAACATCACTGCAGGATCACCTCCCCAAATCCAAGCCGTCATTGACGCGAACATCATTCCTCCACTTATCAACATCCTCCAAAACGCCGATCTGAAGACCAAGAAGGAAGCCTGCTGGGCTATCTCGAATGCGACGTCAGGCGGCCTCCAAGAACCATCCCAAATTAGATACCTTGTCAGCCAAGGTTGCATCAAGCCGTTGTGTGATCTCCTTACCACGATGGACAACAGGATCATCCAGGTTGCCCTTGACGGTCTCGATAACATCCTGAAGGTCGGAGAATTAGACAAAGCAGCTGGTGGCCCCGGTGCTGTCAACCAGTACGCCATGTTCGTCGAAGAGGCTGGTGGAATGATCACAATCCACAATCTCCAACAACACGACAACTTGGAGATCTACAAGAAGGCCTTCAACATCATGGACAAGTACTTCCCCGATGAGGAAGAGGTGGATACTGCTCTTGCTGCTCCGCAAGTCGACTCCACTGGTGCATTTGCTGTAAGTGACAATGCTCTGATGTTACGAATTCCCGCTTATTCTCCCTATGCAGTTCCATTCCGATCAGCAAGCACCCCAGGGTGGTTTCACATTCGGCCAGTAGATTGTGTGTTTGGGGAAAGCCTTGATTCGTATCGATTTTTATGTATGTGTGTGTGGCAATGAACAGACTTGACTCTCTTGGTATAATTCTCGTCGTCGATAAATACCTCTCTGTATTCTTTACTTTGCTTCAATTTCTCCGAAATTTCCTCTCCACAGAACCACTATGTGGTCGATGTTATTGTCAGTTCAGTATCGTTCAAACATAACGAGCGCGCTCGAGCTTATGTGATCGTTCAATCATGGCTTCCCAAATACTTCCACTAGGTTGCTCTCTTCCGCTCATACTCGGCATTTTCTTCTTCTAACTCACTACCAGAATTGATTGATAGGTGTATTGGGTCCCGGATATGGGTGATCATGAAGGGCGATCGGGAGTTCACTGGCACTTTACTTGGATTCGATGACTTCGTCAGTGAGTAGTGATTGCGTCGTTTCACGCGTTCTTTCTCTCATTCGGTTCTCGTTAGACATGGTGCTGGAAGATGTGACAGAATAGTCGGTGGCTTGCCCTCCAGGAGCAAATTCTATGAAGGCTGACGTTCCTGATGAATTATTCAGTGAAATCACACCTCAAGGAAGAAAAAAGACAAAACTGGCTCAGACTCTGCTGAACGGCAACAATATCTGTCTCGTGAGGACCCTCGTTTATTCTTCGAGGGAAGCTTGCTCATACTGCGTCCAGCTCATTCCAGGGAGTAATGGGCCAGAAGATTCCTAAGGCTGCAAGCTCAAGTTCACAGATAATCCGCGAACACGACTCCTTTTTGTGAACGTCTGGCCAGGAATATGATAGATTGATTTCACGGTCGAACTGGTGGCCAGTGAATACTCTCGATGAGAATGAAGGCTACTTGTACTATGTTCACAGCTCGTGTGTAGATAAATAAGTTCGCTATGTATGACCACGGTCGCGTGTGTGAACTTTGCCGGAGTTGAAAGTCATTTTGCCAACTTGTCACTTTCCTTCACCATCCACCGCGCTCTCCCGTCAAAATGCCTATGCGACTACGACTAGCAGTCCACGGTAGACGTAACGACCGTATCTTTCATCTTGTTGCTATAAATCAGCGCACAAGGAGAAATGGCAAACCTACAGAGTTGCTCGGAATATATGACCCTCGCGTTCGACCGGGAGGTCAAGACCACAAAACGATGGAATGGAGCACTGGAAGAATACGATATTGGCTGGATGTGGGTGCTGTACCTAGCAAAACGGTTGTAAAGCTCTTGGAAATGGTGCGTACGGGGAGATACTCTTCCTTAAGCCCAAGCTCACGTTCACATTCTCGTGTAGGGAGGAATTCTGAAGCCTGGTTCACCGTACCATCCTAAAGCATCAGAGACTAGTCTGAATGGGACTTCGGCTTCACCCTTGGAGCAGAGTTCGACTTCTACAGCCAGTTCATAGGTCGTATACTACATTCAACATTATGGACGTTCTATCCGAAGTAGGGCATCTACTATGGACCAAAAAAAACCCCTATAGAATCGCCAGTAACTGCCCTTTCAACTCGTCCCGGTAGTGGTCGCTTTCAACGCGCCGAGGCCTGAAGCGGCTACGGGCTGGAAAGGAGTCGAACGATCTCATGGTGTCCTACGACCTCGGCCAGAGCAACAGCAGTCATGTCGTCCGCGTCCTACAATAATCACGATTAATAACAAAAAATAGACATTCTGGCTACCCATACCTTGATTCTGGAATCGGCACCTTTCGCCAGGAGGAACTTGACGACAGAAACGTTCCCTCGGTCGCTCGCTAAATGCAACGGAGTGTATCCCTACGCTACATCAGTGAAGAAATCATAATCTCAGGAAGGCTTTCACGTACATGTTCATCAAGTTCATTTGGACTGAGGTTGGGATTCTCTCTGAATAGCTCCTCGAGTTTTTCAATATTTCCGGAGACAGCGCAGTCGTGTATTGTCTTGTCGGACGCCTCGCCCTCCTCGTTCAGCATGACACTAACAGATGGGCCCATTCCTGACGGCTGACTGTTGCTGCCTTTATGGGGCACGTCGTCTTCGTCGTCCCAATTGATCTCCTCGTTTTCCTCCGCTTCAGGTTTGCTTTGCACAGTCGCGCTTTCTGTCCATCCCAAATCTTTTGCGATTTGGAGATATCTCTTTTCTGCTTCAACACCCTCTGAATACGTCGTACCAGCGGACTTCCAGGCGTCCCATTTGGCTCTTCCAGTCATGTCAAAGATAGACGGACGCGACGTATTTGGATTGGGAGATACCGTCAACCACTTGAAGAGCCCATATAACTAACATGAAATGTCAGGACATGAGAGTGATATGGCAAGTCAGAGACCTCAAGTTTGGTAGCCGTGGTCACTTTTTGAGACGATGGTGCATGCGATAGAAAAGCAGCAGCAGCTTGAAATTGGGGAGACGGTTCGTACGTTGTCATAGTCGGCGCAACTGAAAGTCGTTGACTGGAAGATGGAGGTGAAATACCAACGCAAAGCAGCCCACAAGAGAAGTCCGATTCGAAGGAGGATCGATATATTACGTAATATACGTTCTCTACAAGTAGGAGGCCTAGGGAAACTCAATATTCAATAAAAAACGCTAAATACCCCTTCTCGGAGTTTATACGAGACCGGCATCCTTCATTGCCTGAAGGAGATATGTGTAAGCCTCAAGTTGCAGACCAGGTATGAGAATGTTGTACCTTCAACATGGTTGCTCCAATCTTTGCGGGACTGTCGGTGACGAGGACACCAGCCTTCTCCAAAGCTGCGACCTTATCCGAGGCAGCACCTACCAGCAACAGTTAATACACTTGATTTGGCGAACAATCTGAAGCCAAACCTTTTCCTCCGGCAATGATAGCACCTGCGTGACCCATTCTCCTTCCGGGAGGGGCAGTTCGGCCAGCAATGAAGCCCACGACGGGCTTAGGGTTGGCGCGGGTCTTGTTGTATTTTTCGAGGTACTCTGCGGCTTCCTCCTCCATAGATCCACCAATCTCGCCGATTACGACGATACCTGAACGACCGTCAATGGACAACACGAGAACGCGCTATGGAAGATCATACCCTCAGTCTTCGGATCGTCGAGGAAGACCTTGATGCAGTCAACGTGTTGGGTTCCGGGGAAGGGGTCACCTCCAATACCGAAGCACAGGGATTGACCAAGTCCGACGCCGGTGGTTTGAGCGACAGCCTCGTAAGTGAGAGTCCCCGAACGAGAGACGATACCTGGTACGAGCTATAAGCGGAAACCTAACATTGATAGCATTAGGACATACCGATTCTGCCGGGGCTGTGAATGTGACCTGGCTGGATACCCATTTTGCAACCCTCAGGGTTTATGACTATTGCGACGAAGTTTTTGAGCCAATTCACGTATCCTACACTAAACACGTACCACCCGGGCAGTTGGGGCCTACGAGCCTTGATTTTGACTGGCTCTTCAACGCGTTGATGACCTGGAGATCCGTAGTTAGCACTTGGCGAGTTGTTCCGATATGCCTCGTCACTGCATACACGTATTTCGTCTGCTTGAGGTATTCCTTCGGTAACACAGACAATGAGGCCAATCTCATTTTCGATGGCTTCTATGATTGCGTCGGCAGCAGTGGGAGGGGGTACGTAGAGAATTGAAGCATCGGGTTGGACGTCTCGGACTGCCTGGGACAACGCGTGTCAGTGCACGATGAAGTTGGCGAGTTCAACACCATAAAACACACCTCTCGAACACTTCCAAATACTGGGAGACCAAGGTGTGTCTGTCCAGCTTTCTTCGGGGAAATACCACCAACCATCTTGGTGCCGTATGCTAGTGCTTCTTTGACATGGAAAGTTCCCTTCAAAGTAGTTCAACGTCCAAGTTCCAGCTCGAGCGACTGCAAAAGTGCTGACCGTCTTTCCTGTAAGTCCTTGGCAAATGACTTTGGTATCCTTGTGAATGAGAAGGTTTCGGATGGTGTCTTCGTAGCTTCTGCGCGACGTCGACTGGGAGAATGCCCTGCGTCCTGCTGGCGTACCGACGAGTTAAAACGACAAGGTAGTTGAGAAACAGCTATCGGATACTCACCACTACGAGCGAGAGAATGTGTGGATTGGCGGAACATGATAGGACCTGGGAAATTCTATAGTCTAGACAAGAAGTCCTGACGGCTAAGTAGGAGTAAGAGTTGTTTGTTTCGTGTTTGGTCATTCCGGCTTTTCCTCCGCCTGAGCCTCAAAGCGCGTCGAAACCGCTTATAAGCGCACATCCTTCAACTTATGTCCGACTACAGTGTACATTTTGGCTAGATTTGAACTACATACAACAACCACGCGACATACACAGTAATTCATTCGTTCACTTCGTGTCGGTCCTTACCGCTCGAGAACTCCTGCACGCCTTCTCTCACGGACTTTCTTGGCTGCTCGATGTAGCGAAATCACGGCGTACTTGACCTGGTCGAACCTCTTTTGATCGATAGCACTGCAAGATACCGTCTGGTTCAACAACAAGACCGTATAAAGCTGAGCGGTACTCACCTTGTTAGCTGAGTTAGGAACTGTTCCTTTATTGGATTCGGGGCTGCAGAGGCAGGCAGCTGCTGGAGGATGTGCGGAGTCCAGGAAAGAACCTGCGTGGGCCAGGTTGTGGAGATAGAGCGGAATATCGACACAACCATGGAGTCGCTTTCAGGAGGGAAGTTTCCAACTAAACCATTGAGAAGGTACCCCAGGAACTCCGAGCCCGCGAGGTCGACCACGCTGTGAATGGAATTGGCATACAGGATAAAGTTGGGCGGGGAGGCCTTGGGCGGATGAGGGTCCAGACAGTCGTGCGAGAAGATCATCCGGAACAAGTCCAACGCAGCGAATATGGTGTCTGACTGGACAATAGTGAGTCCTGCGGTGCTTGCGCGGAAAGCAGTCAGGAAGACGGTTGACTGGAAGAAGATGTCGGGAGCTTGCTGGATCAATTGGATCAGCATTTGGATATAGTCCTCCAGCACTGTCGGAAAGTTAGCAGATGTTCTTCTCGAGAGGAAAATACACACCATCAGGAATAGTCCCTGCAGCTTTGACTTGGAGGATCGACGCTATTTTGTTTGTTGATCGTTCATATATCTCTTGGAACGAGCCCCTCAATTCAGGATCCTCTTTGTCTCCAAATCGTCCCACTATTTTCCCAGCAATCCAGAGGTAGCTCGAAATCCCGGTAGCCTCGAAGGCAAACGACATTCTCGCGACCACCGTCGGTGCAATCTCGAGCACTGCAACGTCGAAGAAACTGAGACCGTGTCTCAGGACGCGTGTGACGCGATCCGCGATGTCTGGATTCGTCCCAAACTTCGCGATGAACTGGTCAAAAATTGTCCATGCCTCTTTGCATGTATTGTGACATGCAGGCGGGAGCTCCTCCCCGAAACTTCTGATCACATTTAACATCATCTCGAGATTCTCAAGCCCCTCTAAGACACGTAGTCAATATTCGTGATGCATTGACGCAAGGTTGTATACTCACCGCAGACCTCTTGCAATTCCTGCTTGGTAGCCTGAAGAGGCTTACTGGTGATCGCATGGACTCGAGACAGAATGTCCAAGGAGAATGTCTTCAACGATTGAGCAGCCTTATCCATCGGCATGGCTGAGATAACATGCGCAATAGCTTCATAGACTTGCCGCTTGTCCTCCTGCTGTAGGGCAGTTCCGGACGTATTCAAGAAATTGTGCAGAGTCGGAAGAACATCCACGAGATGCTGAATACAGAAATAAGGTTTGAGTAATCTAAGTTTCGCCTTATGATGAAGACTGACCTGTTTGCAATCGGAGCAGAGCCATTTGAGTGCCTGTCCTGCCGCCGCGTTGACTTCCAAATCTTGGACTTGGAATCCGGCCGATATATACTGGAGTTGGGCAGGTATATACTCCGGATGCATGCTGATCCATTCCGTGTAGCGGGAAATGATGAGAAGAGCTGCATAACGAACTCGTGGATGGTCGGGTAACGAAGGTATGAGATCCATGATTTTTGGGACGGCGCGATTATCCTTCGGGTCAATCTGCGCTCCCATTGAGCGCAACGCAAATAATGGTGCCTCTATCTCTTGCCAGGACACCGCTCCTGAACCATGTGCTAATCCGGTCGTGATCATGTCGAATGTACCAAGCAGGCATGCCTCTGGCTCCAACACGTCGCAGCAGTCTTTCAGAGTATCCCCCATGACATGCCTGAACTGGCGGAAATCGTCCGCTTCTTGGCCGGTCAAAGGAGAAGAATCGGGCGGGAATTGCAAATGGCCGATGATAACACGCATCACCGTCTGATAAGCCTGGTGAAAGATCGGAGGGACTGAGGATTTCTTGCCAATAACTTGTGCAAGACGCGCCCAGAACGGGAATGTGATGGGAACTATATCGAGGTCTGAGTATGCCGAGCACTCTGCGAGCGCTTCTACGATGGGGAAGAAGGTTTCGGTATGATGGACGATGAGCATTCGATAAGTCTCTCCGGCCTCTGCGAAGATGCGAGCGTATCCTCGAATCTTGTCGGGATCTTCTTTGTGTTGTGTCAACAACGGCCTGAGAGCAATGACGCGCGGGACAATGAGTTCAATCACGGCCATGTTGTCGTCGATTTCTTGTGTTTCGTGGATGAGTTCGCAAATTACATCGACGGCAGCATCAAACAATGCATCAGACGCCAAAGCTTCGAATGCGAAGCCCAAAAGAGGCGATCCTGCCATTTCGGCGGTGCTGACTTCACCGGAGAGAAGCCAACTCTTCAAGCAGCTGAACACCTGTGTTTGAACCTCAATGGTCACACCTAAACGTCGATCCGTTCGTTGAGCATTTTGTGACGAAGGAGAAGGAACAAGAACTTGCCAGTAGCTTGGATATACATCGACAACAGATCGAGAACCTGCTTGGAGTTACCCGTAAGCAAGTTTGACACCCTCTCGTTCCATTCGTAATCCTGGTATTCCGAGTGTTGAGTGGCGCGTCACGATGGGTGGGTCGAGAAAATGACTGACTGTGATAGGGATTTTCGCGTTCGTATGTAGTTCTTCCGGTAAAAGTGTCAGAAATTGGAGTAAGACAGGGACTGTTTCTGGACTCGAGCCGAATGTTGTGATCATCGTTTGAACAGCATTCTCCCAAGCAGGGAATTGGAGAGCCAACCCTGCCACCGCTAAGCATAGCTGGACGATGATCGCACGAGGACCAGCCTGATAGCTTTTCAGTGCAGTCAAGAGAGTTTCGCGTAGGCTAGAGAGCTGCGATGGATCGACTTGATTGAGATCGTAGGTAACCTAATTGAGTGGTTCAGTGGTCTCGATTGGATTCAGAGAAAATTTGCCACGCACCTTCGCCCGAAAAGTCTGTGCTGCGAACACTTTAGCAGCTGGGGGTGCGTCTGGTGAGAGCAGAAGAACATTGCAAGTCGACCATGCGGTGGTCTAGTGCACAGAGGCCAGAGTCAGCGGACGAAGTCAAGTCAGAAGATGTGGGACAACGTACTGAATGTTGAAAATCCTGCAGCCATAGGTTGGCCTTCTCTAGTGCAGCTTTGTCCGGAGTTTGCGTAAATACTTCTAGTGCAGATAATACAGCCTGGATATCGGTCATTATTGAAGTGGAGGTAAAATTGGGAGATGTGAAAGAAGAAAGGAAAGGGCAAAGGCGCCGGAGGTTGACTGCTATTTGGGGTAACGGTCATGATATAACCACCCTTGCAAACACGAACTCATCGAATATCGCATGCTCAAACCAAGCAAATTCTTTTTCATCCACTCAGTGCAGTCAGTTCAAAAACGGTCTGGTAAGGGTGCTCTGGTATATTGAAATAAAGTAGCACGGGGGGTTTCCAGTATAGAGAACAAAATCATCGACGAATTCGTACTAAACAGAAAGTAGACTGAGAGTATCCATGGACAAACGAGTGTGTACGTTCACAACAGAACCAAGACAAGAGAAATGACGAAGGAGAGAGCAGAACGCGGAGATGTAAGCGGAGCAAATGGTAAAGTAGAGTCGATGAAAGAGATAAGTATTTCCGCAACACGAAGATCATCCCTGCGACCGGACTTAAGCACGAAGGAACCGTTTCCTGGTCTAAAAAATCCACTTCGTCAATGTCAAGACTCGGGCGTAAACTGTTGCAGTGACATACCGCGTTCTTCTCCGGTGTGATGGGACGACCAGACTCGATCTTCCGCTTCTTTTCCTCGAGGTCCTGGCGCTGCTTTTCGAGTGCCTCCTTCATGTCCTTATGACGCGCGTAAAGTTCTTCTTCGGATTGCTTGAGCTTAGCCTCCTTCTCCTGAACCTTTTGTTGGAACACCATCTTCATCTCTGCCTCCATCTTTGCTAGCTTAGCTTCGTGCATCGTGCGCTCTTCTTGGAGACGTGCAGCGGGGCTAACAAGAACGTTAAGACGTGGGTTAGCAGGACAATAAGGCGATACATACTTGACTTCCTTGAATACACTAGAATCTTGAGTGACACCCATGCTGACGAGTTTCTCGGTTCTCCAGTTCTCGTAAAGCACGTTGTTGGTGTATTCCCTCAACTCCTCCATGAATGTGCGGACAAGCATTTGCCTCAGCTTAACGAAATCACAATGGTCTTCGTTGTCCACTTCGACGACACCCCAAGGATATGCACGTCCCCGAACTTCCCTACCATCAGGAGTGGCAACGTACTTGTCAGAGCCGACAACGGCGAATGGGATCTTGCTGGCAATTTCCTCTTGCTCGGCAATGCTCTCTTCGTCCTCATTCTCGTACGTCGGAGCTTGGAAGATGTGGATATTGTGGTGCGCAATATCGGCGAGAATCTGGCGGATGTCAACAGGGGGCTTGGAAACAGAAGGAATCATTACATACTCGTTGCTTGAAATCAGCAATCTCCTCCTCAGTCATCGTGTCAGCCTTAGCAATGACAGGAATCAGGTTGACTTTGGTATGCAGTCGCTTCATGAATTCAATGTCAATTTGCTTGAGCCTGGCGAGGATAAGTTAACGTGGCTCAAGGACGCAACCTGGGCAACGTACGAGTGACCCGTGGCCTGGATGAAGTACAGGCAGGCATGTACACGGTTGTCGACGATCTTGTGACGGTTGACACGGTTCTCTTGTTCCAAGTATGAATCGAAGCGGGATTCAATGTTCTCCAAGATGGGCTTCCAGCTTGAGGATGCGTAACGAGGTCAGGGGAAGTAAGGTCAACATGAGGCGACGGATACCGTACCTGTCGTCGTTGTTGACGAAGTCGCCAAATCCTGGGGTGTCGACAACGGTAAGATGGAGACGCACACCATTCTCCTCAATATCTACACGTAAATGGATGCTAAGCTAAAACCGAACCCTGGAACGGAGTTGAAGAAACCAACCAGCGCCTATGCTCTCAATGGCGACAGTCTTGGACCTCTCTGCCGAAGGGGGTGGAATATCCTTGGGCGGGTAAAGGGTGGTGTTGAAGAGCGTGTTGATGAGCGTCGACTTCCCCAATCCAGACTCCCCTTTTGAAAGCTGTAGCGTCAGTAAACTGAACAGCAAAAGCACAGCAAAAGACGAACTGACCGACAACCATTGCAGTGAACTGGAAGCCCTTCCTAATACTCTTCCTGTGTACCTGGTTGGGAAGATTGGCAAACCCAACATATCCCATGAGTTTTTTGCGGATGACGGATGGGAGACCAGAGGTTTGAGAAGGCCCGAACGACGGGTTTGAACCATTGGGAACGCCGTTCGAGTAGACTTCGGAATTGTAAGACTCGGCCATCTGGAAGGAAGTGAGCGTTGAGGAAGGAGGGGAGTGGAGAAAAGGTAAAAAATTACTTGGGACACTGGCGCGATTGAGAGGCAAAGAGGGAAGGAGGTGACCAAACAAATTTGGCCACGCGTGGCGACCGAATACGGCGAACAGGGCCGCGAGCGCTCAACTTAACTGCAAATAACCCTAAGTCAAAAAAAATCCGACTAAGAATGTCAATGAGGGTATAAAATTGTACAAAATTGCTACAAGTAGAGGGTTCTATCGATACAGTTGCGTAGAGATCTGGTACACCTCCCAGGCCAGCCTGGTCAGTCCATGTTGATGAATAGCGCAAACATTTCCCTCTCCTCCAGGCTCAGAGTCTCTGTAACCAATTCACCAGTCATATTCTCCTCCGAATACAGCTCAAAGGCCCCTCTGAGCCATCCCTTTCTGTCCCAGTCCTCATTCGAGACCGAGAGCTCTTCTGAGCATGTCCGGGCTGGACCCCCACAGTCCTCGGTACTCAAAATGGTGGAAGAACTCGCGCTACTTGAGCTCGGTGTTGGCGATACAGACCTCTGCCTGCAATACGAATTCGCGTTGTATATCGTACGGCCTCTGTTCTCGAACGGAGAACTCTTTCGTAAGTCGCGGGATTTCCTCTTAATCCGAAGGTGATGCTCGGAACCTGTCCTTCTGGTCCGCTTCCTCCTCTGTGTCGACTCGTGTCTTCGGGTTTTCTGCGTGTTCGGTTGACGTCGCGGCTCGCAGGAAAGTACGGTTGCCAACGCGGCTGCGTAAGCATTGGAGACGTACATCATTGCGTTAATGAATATACAGGGGTAGCCTAGGCAATGAGCGAGGCCGAGGATTGAGCGGTGCAAGAGTGAACGAGTCGTAAATGAAGAAGTCTCAACCTTGTCATTCATCTTCCCTCCTGAGGGTGTTTAAGTACGAGATCCACTGCGGTGGACATTTATTCCGAGCAATAAAACCTTTGTAGATTGATTGTTACAACAAAGAGCCCATACACCTTCCTAAACAAAGGGTTGGGGGCTACCCTTGTGTGGTGCTTTGATCAACAACGGAGCCTTTGGCCTATCACCTCGGGTCACCCTTGTGCCTGGAGTTTGAAGCCAAAGACTAAAACCAGCATAGAAATGATCAGGGCAATGGACTTCGATAAATTCAAATCTTGACTTACCGTCGGGTCGTGCGTAGTGGCCCACAACATCGAGGTCAAACTTTCCTCTTACACATTCGTCCAGGTCCAAGTCTGCTGTCAATACACCCTCTTTCCCTAGCAGTGGCCCAGCAAGCACTTTGCCCATGGGACTTACAATAACGCTACCTCCTGCGATCATGATGTTCTCGTCATTGCGTGCATTGGCGTCTGCGACCGCGTGGCCAGGAGGGTAATCCTTCTCTTGTGCAAATTGGCAGGACGAAAGCACGAAACAACGTCCTTCTAATGCGATGTGAGTCATTGTGTTTTGCCATGCAGGCCGTGCATCGACGGTAGGTGCGCAGTATATTTGTGTGCCCAGGGTGTAGTAGTGATAACGGACTGGTCAAAGCACAGGCAGCCTTTAGAAACAAGCAAAGACGGAGTAACAATAGTAGGGACGCACGGAGAGGCATATAATTCTCCCTTTTGGTAGTGACGGGAATGAGGGGAAAGGATAAGAATCAAATGTTGGCCAGTGCAACGTCGATGGACGTACCAGCATATTGTTGCGGAAACCTTGGCTTTGACTTCCCCATTGTCCTTCGAGGGAAAAGACCTCTCCAGAACAGGGATGGTAGATCCGTCTCCTTGACCCCAAATCAGCCTTTCAGACGCAGTGGGAACAAGCTTCCGGTGTTTTCCCACAAAGCCTTCATTCGGGTCTACGAACACTGCCGTGCAATACAGCGTGCCCCCGTCGCGCTCAATCACACCAACCACCAGGAAGACGCCGGTCTGCTTGCTGACCTCGGCAATCTGGGACACAGCAGGGCCTGGAACTTCTATGGCTGCTGAATGATAGCGGAGGAACTCGTCTCTTCCCTCTGGTGAACGATCGCCCACCACAGCGCCGAATGTCGACATCTTAGGGTAGCCTCCTATACTGGCGTAAGTGTAAATCAAGTGTGGTTTGGGAAGTCTTCGATCGGACATACAAGGCCTAGGTAGTTATTAGCAAGTAGTGAGATGCTGGGTAGGTGTAAAGCGTACCTCGGGGAAAACAGCCAATTTAGCGCCAGCGTCTCTTGCTTCATACGTTAGACGCTCAAGCTTCTCCAAAGTTCCCGACAGAGAGTATGCATCCGTACATGCTTGGATAACGCATGCTCTGAGAATATTGGGGGAGGTCATGGTGGATGTCAGATAAAAAGAATCGCGCCATCACTTGTGCAGCTTGCTGGGATTACTTTGGCCCGGTCCGACACGGGTGACAGAAATTCTCTTGGAATGGTTCTCCGGTGTCGAAGAAAAAGGTCTATTAGAATTCAAACCTAGGTACTATGGAGAATGAGTATTCGAAGGAGCTGAGTCGGGTAGCCATTCCTGGGGGAAGTCATGGATGGTCGGGCGGCCATATATACGACCGCGCAGATGTTCTCCTTTCTTGTCCTTCCGTGCTTTGGCGTATATATGTCGAATGTCGAGGGGAATGTCCGTAAACTTGTCCTTGGAATTCTACACCGGGTGTCAGTATCTGGGGACTAGAAGAAAAATTGTCGTCACGCACGTTAGCCTCTTCAATCATCTTATCCAGGGTGTCACTAATCCACTTCAGATTTTGTGTCGGTTGAGGGAAGTCCTCGCAGGATATCTTCACGAAACCATTCCCCCAACCTGCAATACCACTAACGCCAGCATCTGCAGGAGGTCGTAGAGTCCATCTCGGTCCGGCGAGAAGCTTGAATTTATGGATTGCATCTTGGTCTCGCAACGGTAGGGAGTCAACAGCGACTACTACGACCCGTTTCTTAATTGCCGGATGGTCTTCACCCCCATAGTCCAGAGAACGAACAATCAACGCGTCGGATTTCTGAGGCTGGAAGGGTTTACGAAAAGCTGGAAAGTTGGACATTGGACATAAGAAAGACAAGTCGAGCTCCAAAGAGTGCACACACCAACTAGTTTCGGCATTTCGTGTTCAATTAGTCGAAGGTAGTATAGCGTTTGTCTCTGCTCTCTGCAAACAGGTTCACATTGAGTCTCGAGCTTCACTAACAAAACAACTGTTGTGGACGCACCTAAGCATCATATGACCCGCTGCAGCTGTATCATCATCCTCAAACGTGTCGTCAAACAGGTCCAGAGCATCGTCGTCTGATATTAACTCTTCCGAACGTCCAGCAAAAGACGGAAGCGAAACATGAAAAGAACGAAGTTGTGTTAACGGAGAAGAGCGAGTCGGAATGGCGCTTTGTCGTCTACAGACTTGTGCAGCACGGGCCAGTTGGTGGCCAAGTCGAGAGGCCATTAGAATTTTGGGAGGTGGTCGAGGTGAGGAAGAAATTGGCAACCGACGAAAGAAAGCCGCCGGCGTCACGACTCTGAACGCGTCGAGTCGAAATTCCCACAATCAGCCTTTCCTCTCGACCACATACGATTGAACATGGTTGTGAGTTGGATCATCAGGAGCAGTATCACGAACTGAAATTGTCCTTCGTCTAGCTTCTACTACTCTCAATCAAAGCCGATCTCGAAAACATTGCCTCTTTGGAACCTGCAGAACCATTCGATTACTTCTTTGAGGTGTGAAGGACCTGGATACTTCAGCAAAAGATACATTTCTTGAATATCGATCAGGTCAAGTGTACAAGCTGCAACGAGAAACATCCTAAAATCGTCGCCCTGAACCGTACAGTGCGTGGCGTCTGTCTTGTCCCGCACAAGCACAATCTGAACGTCGCCCATCGAATCCAATAGGAAGAATACGAAGTCTCTGGCGGGAAAGGAAGCACAGCTCATTTTGTTTGGAAATGCGGTCTTTGCAAGAGAGAAAGCTCTGCGAAGTTTGATCAATCAAAGACGATACCTTATACGGAGGAACACAGTGGTCAATTGGCACCCTTCCTCAAGGTCGAATGCCGAGGTCTGGAATTCATCGGTTTTGAACCTAGAGTGAGTGGAACTGTTCGAAGCACAAAGATGAAACGTTGACCCTACCCTTTTGTCAGGGCTCTTGGACATGTCGGGGGAAAACAGGTACTGTTTTCCAAGATGTAGATCTCGTCGAAAATGATATGTGGACGGACTACGACGAGAAGACTTCAGAACCAGTCGGCGTCTCGGAGTTCAGCAGTAAATGGAGCAGAGCATAATAGTTTCAGGGTATATCGAGAATGCTTATATCGTACAAATGCAGGTGTGGATGTCCATGTAAGATAAATATACCTTTAGATCCATTTGAGCCAGCATCAACGTTGATCAAGTGTGACACTACGAATCCGATTGCTTGGGAGTCTCCTCGTTCGCTCCTTCAGGTCTCTTCGCCGCAGACTTATTCAAACCATCTTCGCTCGGGCCCTCGCGTTCTTTGTTTTCGTTCGAAGCCTCCGCCTTCTTCCGTCCCTCAAGTATTTCCTTTTTCCAGCTGTCGTTTACCAGAGGGAGTTTCATCGCCATATTCTCCCCCGCGGTGACTGCCTTTTCCTTCCCTTTGCGAGATACCTCAGCTTGCTTCTTCTTCCACTTCCCGATGTGCTCGATCCTGCATTCGCGTGTCAGGGGATGTCTACAAAAGTGGAAGCAAGGGTGGCTCACCCCCAGAGCGCGAACTCGGCCTTGCTAATTTTGGCTTTCTGCATATTCAAGCCGCGTTCTGTCATCTTGTCAAGGAATTGATGGAAGTGCTGCGCAAAGGTATCCATCAGTGTACCTGACGCGGTTTCATTCTATGTATGACTTACACCAGTCGAGGTTCTATGATGCAAAGATCAGATTTGCAATGACGAGATCCCCGCATAGTGCGCACCTGTAATGACCAGAAAGTGGCGATAAAGTGTGAACCATCCCATTCTTGACAGAGATGAGACCCGCTGATGTGACCAAACCGCCAGCGAGAAATGATGAATGCTGGAAAGATCCCGTATCTCGGTGGTCGTTTGAGATCATGAGTGCATACTGGAGCAATTAATAGCTACCTTTGATACCTATGAATAGGTTATCTGTGTGCAAAGACATGGTCACCGGATATTCTTAGAAACATGGAAGCCGACTAACAATTTCGATCCTGGGTGACATGAGACTGTGAACAGTTGAGTAGGGAACGGAGCTTACCGTGACCCATATCCACGTATTTCGCCTGACCGTCTTACGCAGCAGACGGTTGAGCATACCCCGTACAGTGAAATACCGACGGAAAGCTCTTGTCCAGGCATGTTTGCCTTTCGATTCATCGACATAGTGCATTGCAGCATTCGAGTCCACGCTAGAAGAGCTGACAGAGGAAACAGATTCAAAGCTTCCTCGGGGTTCCGGTGGCGTTCGGGGTTGTTCAGAGGAATCTTCGGGCACAATCCCAGAACCGTCCCCCGAATCCTTCCAATGACCAGGAGTGGTATCGACCAGTTCGTTATTCCGAGCCCACCTCAATTTCCCTTCCTGGTCAATGTCGACTAGGTAATTGAGTCCTGCCCAATAATTCAGAATGTGGGGTGGAGGATCAGCCTTAGAGGACGTACTTTGCTCTGGAGATAGGTAGCTAATAAAGCAATCGAGCGTCAAAGATTCAGTAAACCGAAAAAATGAGAAAAACTTGCGCTATTCGCTGTGCATGTTCCGTCAGTCGCGAACGACTTGGAATACATAGAACCACGGACCTCTCTCTCTAGTTGCTCTCGGGAACATTCGTCCAGCGAAAGGTCTTTCCCGGCTCCTTGGTCAAGCCTGACTGATTGATGAGCCCAGGTATGAGAGGGGTGTAAGCGAAATTAAGCAGCACCATTTGAAGAAGTTATCTCGTGTATCGTCCTCTTGCCAACGTTTATGGTACCACTTGAGGCTGCAATGAGGTAGAATTCTGGAATCGAACGCGTACTCTTGCTCACTTTCACTACGAGATGAGAAGTGAGCCAACCTAGATACCAGTTCCGAGGGAACAAGAAACGCAACGATTTGATCCATAGCGGTGTTTTCTGGGAAAGCGTCAGATACTGACCCAATTTGTGACGAGATCCGCAAGCTCACCCGTCCACCAGCTCTAACCAATGCTGAGTTTCTAGATGCTTCTGCACATAGTTCTTCGATTCGACTCCCGAGTCCTTCAACATAGCATTACCATTCCGCAGTTGTGAGACGAAGAAGACCGCTCTGTTCCATCGTTCACGAGGATGATTTTTCCCTTCGTCCGCAGCATTCCTGTCGAGCTGTTTGACCTATGAATTCAAGAGCTTTTGCATATCCCATGAGTATACACACCTTCATCTTTGCATGGACGGCAGCATCCTAATCGGGTGGCGTATACAAGACATGATCGGCATTAGTTCAATGCTCGACACAACAGACCCGACATTTCTCACCTTCCACCGGATACCCGATGATAGGAACTTCTCTTGCGCACGGTTGTTCTTGCTCTTCCACGCTCGTTGAATAATCACGGCTGCGTCGTGCCTGCGTTGCTGGGCTTGCTCTTCCGGATTGGATTCGCTCATGGCAGAAGGACAGGAACAGAGGTAACCGAACAAAGTTTTCGAGGTATATGTATAGTTACAATGACGTCACGTGGCAGTGTATTAAGAATGGCTACAAGTTTACTTTGCGATGGGCTAGCTATAATGAACAGAGAAAAACAGAGGAAGACGAAGGTAAAGTAAACAAAGATAGGATGTGTGCGTAGAAAGATTGTTCGAACAGGTGAGAACACAGTAAGAGAAACAAGAACACGAAAGTAGATGTGATGGGTGCAGAAATGGAAAGAATGAGAGAACATAATAGATGCCGCAGATGATGATAACAAAGAAAACACAATGAGCTGCTACAACGATGAAGGCAATGAGGGAAAGTTAGTGTCGGTATTAGAGTATGTTTTACGAGAATCCGCTGAACTGCCAACCCGGCGGCAGCTCGAGGTATTTGTGTTTCCGCAACTCAGCAGCAGTGGGACGCTCATCCGGGTTTCTGTCGGGGCAAGGCATTTAGTTTCGGCAGGTAGTGAGGAATGAAGAGGCCTTGACGTACATGGCAAAACACTTTGTCCGTACGAAGTCATCAGCAAGCTCCGACAGTACCACACCTTCGGGTACAGGAGGTGGCGTCTTTTCCTGGTAGAGCTGTTGAGGAGACTCGAATCAGAAACAGCTCTGTGGGTACTGGGAAAGTTTCTACCTTGATGAGGACAGCAAACATCTCGGCGCCTGTCCACGGACGAACTCCGGCCAGCATCTCCAAGACCACGCAACCCAAACTCCAAATATCCACCTTGAAATCATAACTTTTCCCTTGCGGGTTTATCACCTCAGGAGCCATCCAATAAACAGTTCCCTGCATGGCCGTCCCCGCTACGTCGTTCTCAGCAGTACGCTTTGAGATACCAAAGTCCGAGATCTTGCAAACTCCGCCCATCTCAACAAGTATGTTGTCGGCCTTCAGATCCTATAGCATTTGTCAGCATAGAATGAATATGGCTATGATGCGTGAACGTACTCGATGAAGGATTCCCCTGGAGTGAAGGTATTCCAGTCCACTGAGAATTTGCGCCGTGAAGGAAATGGTAACCGGTTCACTGAGTTTGCCGTGCTTGAGGAGGACGCTTCCTACTGAACCGCCAGGAACGTATTCCAAGAATCTAAGAAGAAACTTTTGATCAGACAAGCGGTAAGGAGGGTCAAACCGATTCCTTACATGCTCAGATTGGCTGGAGTCTCTTCGAACCCTAGATATTGCACGATATTGGGATGGTCCAGGTCCTTCAACGTTTCACTCTCCAGTTTCAAAGCCTGAACGACCGTTGTTTGCCTAGTGTCATTCCGATCACTCGGTGTTCGAGGCAAATCCACTTGCTTGACAGCCATCATCTCTCCCGTTGTCGCGTTCAAGGCGAGGTATACGCGTCCATATGTACCTTTCCCGATGAGCTCGCCACGTACCCATTTGAATGTCGCTGGGGAAATTCAATGTCAGGAGAAAACATTTAATGATGGATGGATCGTTAAACTCACTCGGTCCACCGGGTGAGGACTCTGGATGCGACGGAATAGCCTGCGTCGAGACCTCCTCCACCTTGCTCCCCCAAAGCTTCGTACTTCTCTTTCTCAACATGTTGTTCATAAATGTCGATTCCGAATCGGTGGCACCAGCCATCAACGCTCGTGACGTACGGTCGATCCTCTTCTTGTGCTCCTGCGCGACAATACGAATCGACTTCTTCCCTTTGATCCTTGCTTTGGCCGTAGGTTCGACCACTGGAGACACAGGGGCAACCGGAGGAATCTCAACGGTCGTGGGTGAAGTTCCCCCGCTGCTCGCCTCAATGAGAGGCCGATCCAGATCATGCTCAGGGAAGAACTCTTCCAAGCGCTCATACATATCCTCGGGCGGAGGTCGGGGCGCCCAATCACTCTCAGCAGCAGTGAAAGTGCTACCACGCAGACGCGCTTTCGCCTCTTTGTCCTTTCGAGAAGCCGAGGTCCGTCTCTGATGACCAGGCATCAAAGTTGCTATATCGTCCCGCGTGCTTGAAGCGTTCGGGTTGGGTATCGGTAATGGATGGAATTTAGGTACTGAAGTCGAGGAGGTTGGGGATGCAGCATCAGTCTTAATCGTGAGCGATGGCCGCCGTTGGATAACTTTGTCAGTGGGAAGTTTTTGCCAAGTCCCGCTTCCGTAGTCATCAGAGTCGGACGATGTTGCTGAACTCATTGAAATCATGGTTCCCGTGCTTGATGTATCATAAGGGTTTGACGGAGGTGGAGGGGCAACGGGGGTAACGGGTAATGGTTTGACTCCCGATGGTCTGGTTATGGTCATGGCAGTTCCTGTGCCTGTTCCCGTCCCCGCACCTAAAATATACCTCTGGAAGAAATCTTTTCCTTCCTTAAAGGTACCAACATCGTGTTCAGAGGGTGATGCCGACGGAGGACTGGTCGTAGACGATGATTCTGAGATGGAGGTGGTCAGTCGAGAAGGAGGGCTTCTTGGACTAGTCGGACTGCGCGGTGGAGAGGAACGGGGAGGGGGTTGCGGAGGCGTGGGTAGAGGGATGAGACTGTGTGTAGAGCGAAAGGCAGGGTTGCTGGGAGGCGGAAGGTGGTGTGTTGGGGAAAACGCGCGGGGAGATTGGGTTGAATCGCCCGTGGGTGACTCATACGGGCGTTGTGATCGATGTACAGGTGAGGTCGGCGTGTCGTGTCCAAGAGCAGACTGGGGTCGGGGATAAGGCTCCTGGTTCGGGGACAAAGCAGAGGCAAAGGATCGATTGTTTATTGACGGAGTGAATTCCATAGACGCACTATGACTTGGCCCGCCTGATACTGGTAAAGGACGAATCGGCCTTGAAGGATTTAACGCTGTAGTACTAGCGGCGGTAAGTAAACCATTGGGTCTTGGGGGAAGCTGGGTATTCGGGGGTGGATTGGCGGGGGGTGGACGTTTCGACCGTTCGCTCGGAGGCCCCCCAGGTAACAAGGTCGACGGATGGTTCGTGTTGTTGAGATTACTTGAAGACGAAGCGAAGAGGTTGCGCAAATCACCGGTACTCTTCGCACCCTTCATCCCCTTCTGCTCCGGTCTCCATGATACTGGCCAATTGGCGGGAACATACTGTCCACCACCACCACGCGAAGGAGATAACATCTTTCCGTGTACTTCATTTACGCCGTTGGGAACGGGAGGGGGGTCATTTCTTGGAGCCGGAGGGATAACACGACTGGATGGCGAGTAAGGTTTGTTGTGGCGTTGGGGTGAGGATATTTGATGCCGTGTTGCACGAGATGTAGCTGGAGAACGACGTGAATTCGAGTTCTCCTGTGAGGTGGGTTGATTTGCGTCCACAAGCACCCACGACTGCTCTCGCCCTGGCGAACTGTGATCGGAGCTTTGCTTTACTGGCCGTCGGTGTCCAATAGGGATACCAGTGGGCTCTGCCCTGGGTCGGGAGCGCAAATCAAAGCTTTGCTTTTCCGCAGCAGTTTCGGACCCTACCCTGATATGTGTATGAGGGCGGGCAGTCGACGACTTGTCGTCAAACGTGAGTCGATTTGGCGAAAGGGGTGGTGGTGGTGGCGGCATCTGTAGCACATTGCCGTACTTGTCAATGATTGTGTCCCTGTCCCTTTCTCTTTCTCTTTCCTTGTTACGGTCTATTTGGAGTGAAGTGGGTATAGAGACTGGTGGAGTAGCGGGCCTCGATTGGTGGGGTGCGCTGGGGCGACGATTGGCGAGAGGGTTGTTGGCGAGAGGTGATGAAGGTAGTGGAGCTGAAACACCAATACAATTGAACGCCTGGTTTGGGGATGGTCGGATTGTGTTCCGATGACCATTCTCCCGTACCGGGTTCTCAAGGTCAGCTTCGTAGCCCGCATGCTCGCTGGTAGAGGACACGCTACCCTGGCGCGACCTTGACGACTGACGACGTGGTTGGAGAGCCAGTGGAGGATGGGATTGCGGGAAGGAAGAACTTTGTGGAGGCAGGACGGGCGGTGTGGCGGAATGTGCGGGTTGTATGGGAGGTCGGTAAGAGGGATCGTGGACGGCAGCAGAAGAATGGGAGACGAGAAGTTTGAGGGAGCCTTTCGAATCACCAGAGGCCCAACACAATTCAAACAGCCTATCATCAGCAAGAGCATCGCCAATGGCATATTGGCCGATTTCTGTGCGATAAATGGAATAGCGAGACTGATCCTCGTCAGAAATGTTTAACTGTGGAATTGTATGAAAACAAGATTAGCTGTGTGGTGTGCGAGCTGTGGGTGCGGTACGCACTGCTGTAAAAATCTTTTCCCTTATAAAAGCAGCACTTGGAGCTCCTGTGATCTCAACATTGGCGTACAGAGACGAGTCAGAGGTGACAAGGATGAGGGTTTTGTCGGCGATGGATTGGGTAGAAACTGGACTGGGGGAAGTATGAGATTCTAGGGAGGGCATTGAAGGGGGCTAAAAGGGCAATACAGGTGAGAACAGCGTAACGAGAACGAAAAAGACAGGACTACTGACTGGTGACTGCCTACGAGGATTCCGGAAGGGAACTGTGGATATTGGAGGTGAATTTGGATGTAAGGGCTGATTGAGCTTGTCATTGACAGGATACAGCGGCTCTTGGGGGTCGTGAGGAGTAGGAGGTGATCCTCTATCTACCGAGGAAGCTGGGGAGGTCAGTTCCTGGAGCCATTGATAGCCTGGCGTGTCGGTGAGAGGTTGGTCCTCTTCGCTACTCGACTCATTTGGGTTTGTTACACGGAAGGCAGGACGACGTGCTCTGTTGCCCGTTCTGACCTCTGTACCCGTGGCCATGTAGGGGAGGGAGGGCTGTGAGCGAAGGTGGGAAGAGAGAGCCAGTGTCAGGGTAGACGATGGCGGGGTGGCTCTGGACGTCGTGGGCGACGATGAACAAGGGTGGCAGACGTTGAGCTCGAAGGTGACTCTCGGTGCTTGAGCCCGTTGGCTTGCCGTCGGCTGAGTTGGCGACAGTCTGGAGTTGGTGCGTTAAATTGATTACTAATATTATATGTCACGCTATGTCACGCTAATTTTACACCAGGCACCTCCTCCAGATTCGCCTCTTCCCTGAGCATCTTCTGTCCCCAAGCGTTGAGCTTCAGTAAGCTCTCCAATTTCGGCTCTTTGCCCTGACTCAAACTTTCCAGAATTGCCCCGTTCATTTCCCCTGCTGTTTTCAGCCTCTGACCTGCTGACAACAGCTCTCCAATTCCATTCGGCTTAGCGTCACATCGCTCGAACGCCAGCAACGCCATCGTTTTCTCCAGTTCACTCAGCAACTCGGGATTTTCTTCGCCCCGAGGCGCGAGCTCCTCTTGGGCAAATTGTAGCGCTTCGGCTATGCGGCCCTGGCGTATCAACTCAATCACTCGTTGCTGTTGCAGATGAAAGTAAAGACTGGGATTGGTGTCCAGGATCTACGTATGATAGATTAGTATACTTGCGTGCTAGGTAGATTGAGTGACAAGTGGAAGGGCGGGAAGAATCATATTGAAGACTGAAGTTTTTTGGTTATTCTCATCAGCGACCATTTATGGTCTGAGAGTGGTGCATGAAAGGTATAATCATCTAGACGGTGCCCTTCCACTGTTCGACAGGTGGTGTTCAGAATGAAGCTTACCTCTGGATTCAGCTCATTGACCCTCTGTATCGCGTCTTCAATGTCGCCCCGTTGTAATGCCTCTCGGATCTTCATCCTGCTCTCGATGCCGTCGAAATCCACCTCTAACGGACTTCCAAGGGTGCTCGTGAGGTTAGCCTCTTGAGCAAACTCTTCCGCAGCAGATTTGTATCCCTCAATGACCATGTAGTCCATGATCAGACGATTAAGGTCCCTAAATGATAAGATATGTTAGCGGACTGACATCAGATTAAGGCAGACTGCGAACAGTGAAAGCTTTTTCAGATAATACATGCAATTTTGTTTACTCCTCATCTTTAAATCGGAGAGATTCCCAATTAAAATGTTCATCCTCAAGCTTCCACAAGATGAAGGGAGAAAAAGATGGCGTGAAAGAGAAACTCACTGTTTCGTCAAGGGTACTTGATGGAGCCGCCTGTCCCATTCTCCCTGTGGTATAATCTTCTTCGTACCAGCCGGTGTCGAAGCCTAGGTAAGCTCATCAGTTAGCATAGTTTCAGGAACATTTGGAAATCATACAGACCATAAAAAATCAGATGGTGTTGGACTCGAATTTATAGGGATTCGCTCTCTAGGTCTTTAGGGCAGGTCACCCGCCTGCACAGCCTTGGCACAGCTTCAGCGACTGGGCGCTTCCGCCGATCAAATGGCGAGCGCTCGATTTCGAGAGGGATCAACGCCATTCACCGTGCTTCAGCGCCCGTTCAAGCTTTAAAGGCCTGAGAAGTGTAATTTTGACTGGCTACCTTATCAAGCAATGGAATTGGGGCTACAGTCTGATATTACCAAAGGGTAGAGTACACGCGGGAGACCGAAGATAAACTAGGCCTTGGAGACCACCGCTCCCGTCCGTATCATGTCGAAAAAGTCGTCTTTGTTAACAGCAGCTATCGAATTCCGTTTCAGTATTTGTGCCGCGAGAACGATATACGGATGAGGCTCACCCTCCTTTCCCCTGCCCAGTATGTTATCTTGGTCTTTCTTCTTCTTCTTTTTCCCGCTAGTTTTATCCACAGTTGAGGGCGCTGCCAGTGTAGGTTTACCACTTCCTCGCTCAGCCTTTCGCTCTTCCGAAGCAACATTGGCTTGTAGTTGCGATTCTTGAACGTAATTGAAAAGTTTGACGACTTTGGTACAATGGAATTCAGGGCAAAAGACTTGTCGATAGGGTAAGGCAGACGTACCACCTCTCTGAGCTACTTTTCTGAGTGCTCTTTCGCCCTCTGCTCCCCAGCCACCGATGACATCTTTGACTCTACCTTTGTCCTCCTTCTCCTTCTTCTCCATCTGTACCGCCTGCTTGGCCTTCATCTCCAACTTCTCGTTGTTCAGCTTCCGACTGATTGAGGGTTTCAACACTAATGGTGCGACTGGAGTTTTGGCATCATCAGGATGCGACGGAACATTTGTTGCGAGCAAAGATTGTAGTGTAGCACCGAACGCTGATGGCGCCGTTGCTCGTATTTTCCGTTTTTTCGTCTGCCGTGACTTCTGTGGCTTCATGGCAAGGATCTCGTCTCCAGAGTCCATCGAGGCATCGCTTCCTGAGTCCGAACCAGATCCAGAAGCATAAGAGGCTTCATTTTCAGAGCCAGAGTGCTCTTCGAGGTCGTCGAGATCCTGAGATGGTGGACGTTTTTGTGAAGACATAATTGAATAATTTGACGCCGGCAAAGAGCGCGAGCGGCAACTCGCTTGGAAACCAAGTTACGCCTTACGCACGACCTCGGTACACGTTCTCCTCAGAGACCTTTGACCAGCCGCAAACCAACACTATACAGCGGCCATAGAGTCTATATACCCCTTGTAACCTCACCCTAATCCCGATCATCCTCATTGGCTCCTAATGCACCATCCTGCTTCACCTTCTGGCTCTTCCACGTCTTCTCTCAACCTTTCATTCTCACCAGAGCCAGATCTCAATCCCATCTATCCAACAGCGGCGGGGCTTTCTATCGAGCTATCGTCTCATTCAGGTTTAGACCCCCACCAGAAGCAACAACTCGTCTCACATGCGCTCAGCCGTGCTTGTGTCTATGGAGAACTCACCGTTCTCCAGTTCCTTCTCGTCCAACCGGAATCACAGATGTACGTGGATCTTGGAGTCAAGGATGAAGACGGCATCGGTCTCGTGAGCCTGACCATACACGGCTTTGGAAGTGAGAGTGAAAGAGATGTCGAAAGAGAAGAATGCGTTAGGCTATTAATTGCCCAAGGAGCCGATTTGAGTGCTGATAATGGTATGAACTATTAACCCCTCTTTTTTGGCCTGGGTATTGAATGAAGATACGTTATTCCCAGATGGCTGGACACCATTACACCATGCAGCATTGTTCTCGCCACCTACGCTGATTTCCCACTTGATGACACATGGATGCTCTCCGTTTGACACTACACGACGCGGCCTTACACCTCTAGATATTATAACGGCTCAAAGTCTCATTCCTGGTCGTGCCGATGTTGCGCTTCTACTTGAAGAAGCTATGCGCGGCGAAGGTTGGACCGGAGGTAGAATGGAGGCAAAGCGGCGACAGTTCGAAGAAAGCATGAAGCGGAAGGCAATACGGGACAGCATTAGAGAGGACGTGGGCAAGAAATTGGGCATTGAATCTTCATGGTGGAAGACTCGCGACGAAGAATACGAGACCGACTCGGACGAACATTACGACGATGAAGAGGACCAGGACGATGAGGAAGTTTATGTGAGATTCTATCTTTCTGTGTTAAATGTTCCTAACGCGTGTATGTAGACTCCTCCGGCAGATTACACGTCGATGCTTGTCTTTTCTCCGTCATCTCTCCCTCAAATATACGAATCTCTCATAACAAATTACCCGCCTTCATTCCGTGACACTCAACCCGCAAACATCCTATACATGCTTGCCAGATTTGCGTGCTTAACGTGCGATCATACCTGGCTCGAAGATTTCATGCTTGGCGCGACAGAATGTATCGAAGACGTGTTCTTTGTGAGTGAACCCGGCAGGTTTTCCTCCTCACCACGGCCTGACCACATTCACAGAACCGTCCAGACGATATTACCTACCTTGTCTTCTGGCTGCACAACTGTACCATCTGGTTACATTTGATGCAGTGTGATGAGTCGATCGCGGAAGCTTGCGAAATGCTAGGTTCCTTTGAACTTATCGAGGAAACCATAAACTCTGTTTTCGTCTTCATCATTCGAATCGCCGAACGAAAGGTCGATTCAGTATTAGACGCCGCACTCCTCGATCACAATCAATTCATCGACGAATCTGTACAATTCGAGTCTGAATGGTCGTTCTTGCGACCATTCAAAAAGAAAGCCCAACCGACTCCCTCCGCTCAATCCACCTTGAGAGGTTCACCTCTTCCTCCTACACCCACCAGCCCGGGCTCGAGAACTACTCCGTTGAGTCCAGGTCTCGGATCCAATTATCGGCCACCTTCCCCTTCGCCTAGTATACAATCATTCTCGTCTTCGATAAGACAGAGCTTGAGTAGCTCTCGCAATCGGTCTGGGAGCGTCGCCCTACAGTCACTATTCAACGACGCCGCAACCGAGCCGGAGAAGGAAACCGAGCTTTCAAAGCTGATGCACTTCCTCACAGCCCTCCAAACGATGCTGGTCTTGTCGAATGTTAATCCGGCCTTGATAACGCAGTTGTGGAGCCAAGTCATGTATTGGACCGCCTGTGAGTTCTTTGTTACGCGTCTCTTTATCTCATCGCCTGAAATTTATCATTTAGGCGAGATATTCAATCGCATCCTCACGCGAAAGAAATACATATGTCGGTCGCGGGCTGTACAAATTGGCATTAACCTATCCGTCCTCGAGGAGTGGGTGGTTCAGATGGGACTACCGAAGGGTGTGCAAAGTCATTTCGCGCCCGTGAGGGAGCTCTTGCATTGGTTACAGGTAGGCGTTCTTTGTATGTCATGAGGCGAAATACTGACTCCACTCCCTAGTGCTTGTCCTCAATAACCGAGTTTCCCGATCTCGTGTCGACGATACAGGCGATGAAGAATATCAATCCTTTACAGGTATGATTGACTTTTCTTCTTCCCTCCTCGGGGGCGCCGGCTTAACGTCTCTCCAGATGCGTCGTGCCGTTCGCGATTATAAGTACGAAGTAAACGAGGGGCGCATGACAGACGAATGTATCCAGTATCTCACGCAACTACAAAAAGACTGGGAGAGGCATCGCGTCAAACTCGGGGTGGAAGCGCTGCGGAAGGAGGTGAGGCGTACTGTCCCATTTGCTCATTCGTTAGGCTGACTCTCCTGATCCCGCAGCAAATGGGCGTACCAAACGACCAACGAGATCGAGATCGTAGCGTTTCACCCCCAAACGGTAGCGATACGCAGTCTATCGAGGCCTCGGGCTCAATATCAGGAAACAGCTCCGTCATATCCAGCAGCCCGTCTTCGGAAGGTTTAGCTGCGCAGGAGTCAATCGATATGCTCTTCGATAGGACGAGGGACAAATCGTCTTGGGAACCTATACAACCTCCGAAAGTGCTCGGAGAGCTCTTAGACTCGCGGTATATGTTACCTCTGGTGTTCCCTACCAACCCGCGGATGCTTGGAGCGCTTCCAGGGGATCCCGGTGGCAGCGTTTTCGGGGAGATGGGCATTGGGGACAAGAGGCCAAATTCGAGTCTTGGTACGCCCCCGACACCGAGCTCGATGTCGAGGAGTACAAGCAGGGCTAGTAACATCAGTCATGGCGCCATGCGATGGAGGTCGAATCACAGGAAATTGAGGGAAGTTGGAGCCGGCTCGCTGAAGTGGGTGGATGGAGTGAAATGGGGTAGGCGTGCAGGTTTGAGTTATCAGGGCGAAGGCGACCCGGAAGGAGAGGACGAAGAGGCTGACGACGCTGAAGGGGACCCAGAGGGGACGGTGCGACTTCGTGTAGATACGTTGACACGAAGACCGTCGGGTAGAGCTAAGGGAAGGGCTAGCCAGGGAGGAGGAGAAACAACGCCAATTGTTGAACGTGGAGAGCGGACTATGCACTGAGATGGACTAGAAGTAGATTTACAGAGGTCGGCAGACTGTAACTAATTGTAATCCTCATGAAAAAATAGATTTTTATCGATCGCAGTGCAAAGCAATACGTATCTACAGCCTACATGTTACCAAAAATCAGAGGTGAGATCAAGGGAATCCTCGTAGTCTAGAGTATCCTCAAAAGTGAAGAGATCACCATCATAATCGTAATAGTCTTCGAAATCTTCTCCGTCCTCGGGCCAGGGACCGTCGCCGAAATCGTCCTCAAAGTCCCAGTCGATCTCTTCGTCATCATAGAATCCATTATCCCCCGGATCTCCTCGATCGAGCGGAAAGTCTAACCAGTCCTTCTTGTAGATCCTCCATTCGAACGATGTCTCCGTGGATGCGACGTCTTCCTGCCAGTTAGGGAGCTCGACTGTCAATTGAGCTGGCTGTGCAGCGCAGCGTTCGCCCAACCATTGGATGTCAGGTTCATTGAGTGGACGAAACGCGATTGATTCAAGGAGAGGGAGTGGAAGTAAAAGGTCAGAGTTGAGCTGATAGCGCTGGACAAGGTTTGACGAAAAGTCGCCATCAACTGACTGGAGTTCCAAACGTCGCACGCTTTGCAAACGGCGAAAGAAGACTGCATCTCGTGAGACCAGCGTAAGGTCCACTAGTTTTACCGTTGTGAGCTGTGAAAACCCGTTCTGGGCGTGTTCACCAGAAAAATGGTGAGCCAGATATGAAGCTCGGTGCTTGCGTCCGACGACAGTCAGAGATTGCAGTTTCCCCATTATCAGTAATGATACCGGGCACTCGCACCGCGTGTCGTCGTGTCCACCCCCAAAGCCAAGGCAAAGGTTTTTGAGAGCAGCCGCCTCGATCTTTGGCGCACTCATAACATCCACTGCGAGGTCTGGTGACCAACGAAAGGAGGGGAGGTAGAGGATTTCCAACAGCGGCGCAGATTGGAACAATTGGGAAAACTGGGTATAAGTTGGACAAAAGCCCCGCACATTGAGGAATGTGAGGTTTTGCCACTGTGAGGAATGGTCAAATGGGAATAGAGCGCCTTTGACGGTCACCGATTGCAGAATGGATACATCCCGAATGAATCTTAGACCGTCATTCTCCTCGCGCCATGCCAGTGAAGTGCCATGAGACCGGAAAACGAAGCTGAACCGCTTCAGATTGGGAGTCGGTAGTTCGAAGAACGCTTTGGAGTATACTATGGCCTCTTCCACTGAATACAGTCTGATCGATAAAGACCGCGCACGAGAGAAATGTGGCACAGTCATGGCGGCGACTTCTGCGGGTCGAAAGCTGTCGATGATAAAAATGGATATGGGAAGTGGATACGAGCGCTCAAGGAAGAGTTGACTATATCCCTTGTGCTGCGAACACACGAAGATAGTTGTCCATAGAGCGGGGGATGAGAGTGCGAGTGCCTTCCACGAGCGGCAGACACAAGAAACGGTAAGAAGGAAACCCAACGGTTCTAAATCCAATGGGTGACCGGAGTGCTCTATCATATCTTCGGTTTCATCGTCGATTCCGGAGGAAAATATTTGTAGTAAGATCTCGTTTGGAAGTGTTGAGATTGGTGGAAAGTCACGGTCTGCCGATTCAGATTTGGACAACGACATGATGAAACTGAAGTCGATGAGCAACTTCACGGCTTAACTCAGAATGTTCGAGCACTTACAATATTCAACGTTGCCGGATCTTGAGCCAACGACAACCAACAACAAAGAATTGCAATTGATGTGGGTAGTGGGTTCAGTCCAAACTCGAAGGACGTGACTCGGTTGAACGTCATGGAATAATTATACAATCGCGGTTGCGCGGGCGGCGGCATAAAGCGGCAAACAGTGGGGAACGGCCACGTGATCATCACGCTTCTCGCGTTACGCCTCGTTGTCTCGAGTCACCGCCTTCTTCACCGACCACCATGTCCCAAGAAGGCTCTCAAGATCCCCAGGCGCAAGACGGAGAAGACTATCAGTTTGCAGGTCCTCTCCTTGTTAGCAAGCTCCAAGAGGCAGGTATACACCCCAATGACATCAAGAAGCTCTCGGACGCTGGCCTCAACACTGTTGAATCGGTCGCCTTCACTCCAAAGAAGAACCTTATAACGATCAAGGGTATCTCGGAGCAGAAGGCGGATAAGATTCTAGCGGAAGGTGCGCAATAATGAAACGTCCTTGCGAATCTATGCTCACCCAAGCTCTCTGATTCAATAGCCCAGAAGATCGTCCCTCTCGGGTTTCAGAGTGCTACAGAAGTCCACGCACGCCGTTCAGAGCTCGTGCACATCACTACAGGATCTAAGCAACTAGATGCCCTTCTCGGAGGTGAGCTAGCCCTACGCTTGCCAACACGAAAGGCAGCTCCTTATAGATCGTTTGAAACGTAGGCGGTATCGAGACCGGCGCCATCACGGAGCTCTTTGGAGAATTTCGAACAGGAAAATCCCAACTCTGTCATACTCTTGCTGTAACCTGTCAACTGCCAGTGAGCATGGGAGGAGGGGAAGGGAAATGTCTTTACATTGACACTGAAGGCACCTTCCGTCCCGTTCGATTGCTGGCAGTGGCGGAACGATATGGATTGAATGGAGAGGAAGTCTTGGACAACGTGGCCTACGCACGGGCGTACAATGCTGACCACCAGAACTCTCTGCTCACTAGTGCCAGTGCATTGATGTCGGAATCTAGGTGGGCCAATGTATGCGTCTCATCAGCATCACCACACTCACCTCAAATCCAGATTCTGCCTTCTCATCGTAGATTCGTGTACTGCACTGTACCGTACCGATTTTAGCGGTCGTGGTGAACTATCCTCGCGACAAAATCATCTTGGCAAGTTCCTGCGTACGCTGCAGCGACTAGCTGATGAGGTTCGTCGATTATCTCAGAGATCGGGGTTTGCTTCAATTCCCACATGATTTTCACAGTTTGGTGTCGCGGTTGTGGTAACCAACCAGGTCATGTCTAATCCGGATGCGGCTGCAGGGCCCTATGCAGGAAACGAGAAGAAGCCAATCGGTGGAAATATCATGGCGCATGCATCCACGACTCGGTATGTATTCGGTGGTAATCCATCTATCATCTATTTCTCAAAACAAACATTTCCCTAGATTGCAATTGAAGAAGTCCCGAGGAAACACGCGTTCGTGCAAGATATACGACTCGCCATGTTTGCCTGAAATGGAGACACAATTCGCCATCCTTCCCAGCGGGATTGGAGACCCCGAGGAAGAAGCTTGATACAGAGATCTTCGTCCTCACATATGCTTCATCGTGGTTTTCTTTGCATTTGTTCCGTGTTTGGTTTTAGTCAGATCAGGAGTACAACATGTTCACCAGCTATTGTAAAATACATTTGTTCCTACGTAGTCTATACAGTATGTGCCAGTTGAATGGGGGAATGTTTACAGATGTAGCGGAAACATCTGGGAGATTTTACGCCAACAAACGTGTGATGATGTTGGCTGGGGAATCGCTGATGAGAGCCTGGAGTCTGTTGACATCGGCAGGGCTGACGTCCGCAATATCTGCCATGAGGTATGCAACATCTCCCTTTGAATCGGAGTACTGCTTTTCGACGTTGTACGGCGACAGAATCTCGTTGACCTGCCTGAGCACACCAGGCTGGTTCTTGTGCACATGGCAGACACGAACACGGTTGACCTCCTCGGCAGTGATCTGTCGGAGATCGACTTCTGGGAAGTTGACGGCACCCAAGGTCGACCCATAACCAAGGTAGCGCGACAAGGCCGTGGAAACCTCTTGACCAATCATACGCTGGGCCTCTTCAGTAGAACCACCGATATGTGGAGTGAGGATAACGTTGGGCAAAGCACGTAAGGTGCTCGCCCATGAGTTGAGCTGGTCATCGAATGGTGCACCGTTGGCACCAGGTTCAGCGGGGAAAACGTCGAGTGCGGCTCCAGCCAGGTGACCAGACTTGACGGCGTCAACGAGGGCCGGAATATCAACGACGCGTCCTCGAGCGTTGTTGATCAGATAGGCACCCTTCTTCATTTGGGCAAACTGTTCCGTGGAGATCATTTTTATGGTATCAGGGAGTTCAGGGACGTGTAGGGTGACAAAGTCCGATTGAGCAAGGAGCGCCTCTAAGGAGGGCATTTGTTGCGCCGTTCCGAGCGGCATCAATGTCACGACGTCGTGGAACAGGACGCGCATACCGAAGGCCTCAGCGAGGACGGAGAGCTGAGAACCAATGTGTCCGTATCCAACAATACCGAGGGTCTTCCCGCGAACCTCCCAGCAGCCCTTCGACTGTTTGTTCCAAGTACCGTGGCGCAACTCGTGGCATCGTTCGAACAATTGGCGTGAGAGTACGACAAGCTCGGACATGACCAGCTCGGCGACAGAGCGAGAGTTGGAGAACGGAGAGTTGAAGACGGGGATACCAGCCGAGGAAGCCGCCTTCAGATCGACTTGATTGGTTCCAATGCAGAAACAACCAATCGCGAGGAGCTGTATGAGGTGCACTTAGAGGGGCTGACCTTGGGGGATCGCGACAGAGACATACCTTGGGCGCAGCCTTCAGAACTCGTGCTGTGATTTTGGTTTTGCTTCTGATACCAATAGCGTGGTAGGTCCCAATTTTCTCGACAAGCTCGTCCTCAGACATAGCTTTTGCTTGGTGATCGACGTGGAATCCTTGTGCTCTGAACGCGTCTACGGCCAGCTGGTTGATATTCTCGAGGAGCAGCATTCGGAGGTCATCGTTATCAACGGGATGGAGGACCTTGGGCTGTCGAATGCCCGAGGAAGCATTGGCAAGGTGCTCCTGACGGCGAGCAAACCGTTCGTGGAGGGTACCAGGAGAATTGACGGGGGAGACGGAGGCAGCGACTGCTGGGCGGATTGAGATTGGACTAGACATGTCGCTTGGGAGGACTTCTGAGGAGCGTTGTTGACTCATATCCTTTATAATGGTCGTGGTTAAATACGAAACCTGAAAAAATTCGCGAGAATCACATCGTCGATTAGATTAGATTCTATCAAGATCGAATTTTTCCATTTAGCGCTCAAGTCATCATCCCGACTCCCTTGACTTCCCTTGACTCATTCGACCACCATGGGTCTCTACCTCCTCGATTATGGCGCAGGGAACGTTCAGAGCCTTGCAAACTCTCTCAAGAAGCTAGGGCATTCCTTCCAATGGATTTCGGATCCTTCGGATTTCGAAAAAGCTACCGTCAGTCCAATTACCTCCTCGTAAACTACCCCCGATCTACAGCATTTACCGTTCCCAGAGCCTCATATTTCCTGGCGTGGGGGCGTTCGAAACTGCCGTCGCAAATCTCAGATCGAAAGGTCTTTTCGAGCCTCTGAAGCAATACATCCTGTCCGGAAAGCCCTACTTCGGCATTTGTATCGGAATGCAAGTTCTATTCGAAAGCTCTGCCGAGTCCCCGTCGCTTGGTTTGGGCATCATACCGTCTCCAGTCGAACGGTTTGAGGACTCGGACAAGACAGTCCCCCACATGGGATGGAACGTTGCCGATCCCGTGGATCCTGATACTCAGGAACTCCCCACCCACTATTACTTCGTCCATTCGTATTGTGCGAAATACGACCCCGAAAAGTACTCGGAGGCAGCAAAGTGGGCGAACACCACGACACAATACGGGAGCGAGCTCTTCATTTCCACAGTCCGAAGAGGGAATGTCTTTGGCTCTCAATTCCATCCCGAGAAATCAGGTGGCAAGGGACTCGAACTCATCGACAGATGGTTACAGACGTCAAAGTCAGAACGTCCATCTACCTCGTCCCCCACTCGTTCGCCGCCATTCTTGACTCCAAAAGACACAGAGACTCTCACAAAACGGATCATTGCTTGCATGGACGTTCGTACAAATGATGAAGGAGACCTTGTGGTTACAAAGGGCGACCAATACGATGTCCGCGAAAAAGCGACACCTTCAGCAGGTGGGCAAGTCAAGACGGCAGGTGCAGTTCGTAATCTCGGGAAACCTGTGGCGCTTGCATCCACCTACTACGCCTCTGGTGCAGACGAGCTCTGCCTCTTGAACATCACTTCCTTCCGCCACTCCCCCCTTCTCGATCAACCGATGCTTGCGGTAGTACGCGCCGCTGCCGAGTGCGTTTTCGTACCCCTCACCATCGGCGGTGGAATCAAGGATACCGTCGACCCTGATGGTACGAAACACTCTGCCCTCGAAGTTGCGTCGGAATATTTCCGTGCTGGGGCAGATAAAGTCAGCTTGGGTTCTGAAGCCGTCTATGCGGTCGAGAGACTTCTTGCCTCGCCCAATCCCCAGAAGGGAGACGGAACGAGCGCTATCGAAACCATCGCACATGCATACGGTCGTCAGGCCGTCGTCGTCTCCATTGACCCCAGGAGGGTGTATGTCGACGACCCTAGCACCTACGATGGACCTGGAAAGGATGAACTCATCGAGGGCAAGAAGGATTCCCCGATCGAGAGTGAGAGAGGTAAGTTCTGGTGGTATGCGTGTACTACGTCCGGTGGTAGAGAGACCAGACCGCTTTCTGTCTGCCAATTGGCTCGCGGTGTCGAGATTCTGGGCACTGGAGAGCTTTTGATCAACAGTATCGACCGGGATGGGACTGGTTTGGGCTTTGATTCAGACTTGTTACGACTCGTGCGCAACTGCGTAAAAATACCGATTGTGGCGAGCAGTGGGGCAGGCAAGGCTGACCATTTCGTGACTGTGTTCAAGGAGACAGGTGTGGAAGCAGCTTTGGCGGCTGGCATCTTCCATCGTAAAGAGGTGGGAATAGACGAAGTCAAGGAGTGTTTGAAAAGCAACAGCGTAAACGTCAGAACCAATGTAGCATGACATTCATCTTGTCTAGATAGGCGTCCTTAATGTATTTTTGATAACCGGAAATGATCTAATGTAGTAAGATAAACCTTTAGTCGCAACTCTAATTCCCTCCAAAATACCAATGACTTCCACAACACTCAGTTGGCAGCTGCCTGTGCCAGCTTTTTGTCCACTGCTTCGCGAGCTTCTGCGGTTGCAACAGTTGCAACCAGCTTGACCTGATCAGCAACTTGCCTAAGGACACCCAACACGTCTTGGTTGCCCTCCACAAATCCGAATTCGGCATAGACCAGTCCTTCTTCCTTGGCAAACTCCTTCACCATCTGACTCGCCTTCCGCAGATTATGACGCGGGACGCGAGGGAACAAGTGATGAGTAACCTGCAGGTGCAAGCCCCCGTGGAGGAAGGCAACGGTATCGGAGCAAATGACGTCGCTGGTCGTCCTCAGTTGCCTACTTGCGAATGACTCGGTCGGTCCCAAATCGGTGGTCGACATTGAGAAGTGGGACAGAACGATCTGGATGGGTATATGAGCGAACTAACTCTTTCTAGGTTTTACAGGAACACGAACCTGTATGTGCAAAGGACTGGTGGTGAGATGACTGATGACCACATACATCAAGGCCTTTTGCCAGGTACCACAACCCCTAAGGACAATCCAACCAAACCAGTACCAGAAGAAGGCGACGCCGGCCAGTTCCAGCGGATAAGCCCACCTACCACCCCGGGAACGCCTAGTGTCAAACGCCTTCTTGAACAGGTGCACATAGGAAAGGCGGTAAAGGTTGAATCGAGCGAATAGCATCACGACGTAAAAAAGCTTGTGTTGCAAGGAAATGAAGAAGCGAGCTCCGGCGTCAAAAGGCAGAACGCGTCCATAATAGCTGGAGTATAGGTTGGAGAAAAACTGCGGAGATATGGCAAAGAAGGGCAGATGCTCAATGTCGGGATCACTACGCAGTTAAGTTAGATTAGTCGATAATATTGGGTGGGGTGATAATACGTACTGGGAGGGATGGTTCGTGACGACTGTAAATGGAAACTCGTTAGTCGACGAATAGTAACGAACCACGAAGGTACTCACGATGGTGAATGTTGTGGTTCTGATAGATGCGTTGAGAATACGAAAATCAACTGAGACGAGGATTCACTTACGTCTACCCACCAGCCTATGCTGAGGCCACCAATGAAATCTGCGACGGTTATGGATATGATTCGATCCAGAATCCAGTTATGCGTGACACCCATATGGCCCAGATCATGGGCGAAAAACATGAGCTGATGCCATAAAAGTCCCAGTGCGAACGCGCTCAAAATGAGCCAGTTATGCCTGAAAGCTACAATTGATAGGGCTCCGAGCGCGAAGTAACGAATGAATTCTGGTCCGTAACCAGTTAGGTATGGTGTCTTGTAGAGACCCGCGTCTGTAATACGTTTGTGGAGTCGTTTATAGGCGAGATCATGGTGGCGCTGAAGTTGTAAAGATAACGTTGAAGGAGGTGGTGTGATGTCGAATTGCGTGGGGGCTGACTGACGGAGAGCAGGAGAGTCCTGGGCGACAAGAAAGACTTGTGAAGGCTCTGGGTGGAAAGTAGCTGCCTGTTTCGACCATTTACCGTCCTCAACAGTCCAACCCACGGCAATTGGAGGCAAGAGGGGCTCCCAAGTCTTGTCGTCTCCTAAAATGCCAATAGAATATTTGTTGACGAGCTCAAGGGTCTGGTCGGAATGGTATGCATCTATTTCTGAGGTCGCGTCTCTGCCCACGAAATGAAGGAGGGCAAGGGAGCCGCCTGGGTGAGCATCAAGCCAGAACTTGGGAATCCGTAGGACATGACGGTTGTAGATGATGAGGTGCTGGCCTTGAAGGATGCGTTCCACGACGAACTCCCTTGTGAGGGACTGTTTCATGGTGATCGTAAAGTGTGACAATAGCTGTGACTCCTGAGGTGAATACTGTGACATTGAAAGTGACTAACTGTCACGTTTGCAGAGTGGGGCACTTGGCGTGAGAACAATCAATTCTATGCAGCAGCAAGGCCCACTGATGAGTTCAGCCAACCCATTTACCGACCCTCCTCTGTCATCAACCACCATGTCCCAAACAGATATCGCCCAGGCGGTAAGAGAAACCGTTCAAGTCAGAGGCTCTAGAATAAGCAGAAGCAATACTCAGAAGCAAGTTCATTTCGCTCTGGTTCTGTCACAACTCGATTTCTAACCTGTTTTCCAGTCCTCCGCCCGCAAAGGCTTCTCCACCAGCCGCACGACGAACTCAATCCCAAGATTCTGCTCCCAAAGTCCCTCCTAAGCCTTCGAAGAAGAAGGGTTCGCAGCATGCAGACGTTATTGACCGTCTCGACTTCTCGGGTGTCGGACCCAGTACGCCCCAACCATCGTTATCTCCAACGTCAGAATTCTAACGGTTCTCTTCTTTTCTGCCTAGTGTTTCATCATGACGGACCTTTCGATGCTTGCGCACCATCCAGAAACCGCCAACAGCACAAAGCACCCATGATGGCCTGGGGTCAGGATCCCAACCAACTCGTCGATCTCCACTCCGGAGACAGCCCTTATCCAGCTCCCAATGCTGCTGCCTACAATGGCTTCTCTGACTCCTACGCCGAGCAACCCAAGAGGAAAGTTGATGTCCTTGCCGAAGCTTGGGGAATCCACGAACCAGAGCCTTTCGAAGAATTTTCTGCTGGCGGCGGACACCGTGGCGGAACTCCGGCAAGCTCCATCTACAACGGAAAAGACTCGCAGAAATCCTCCAAGCGCTCTTCCAAGGACAACAGAGACCATCGCGAGGTTTATCGTGAATATCTCGATGACCCTTCAACAAGGGTGAACAGAGCTCCCCGTCGCAACGGGATCCCTCCGCCTCAACCGATCTTCGTACCTGACCCCACCACCCCTCCTGCTGACCAGCCCATCATCAGCTCATCGCCCGGCTCTGCTGGTTTCCCTAAGCGGAGTAAATCTCTGATGCAACGCATTCGGAAAATGCGTGATGCACCCAACGTGCCCGTCAACAACGATTATGACGACCCCCAAACATCACCCGGCTATCCTCCCTCCCCCAACCCGTCTGGAGAGCGAACTGGGCGTGAACGCCCCACACACAGGTCGCAGAACTCATTCCTAGGAAGATTTGGTAATTCGAGATCGCCACCTCCTTCTGAATCGCCACTGACGGAGCCTTATGTTTTTATCGACCCGACCACAAATAAAGACAAAGATCTTCCAGAAGCACCGGCGAGAGAAAATCACAACGGATACTTTGATGCTACCAACGGCGGAAACAGCGGCACTTCTCCAGGCGCCGGTCTCGGTCGCAAGACGAGCCTTATGAAGAAAGTTGGCCGGGTGGTTCGAGGCCAACGTTGAATTCGGAACTCAACTCTCCCCCACCTGCAACAGAACGGCACTTTAACTACCTACTATGCGTTTCTACCAGACGATTTTACCCAGACCTTTCTCGCTTCATATACCTCCCCACCTGCTACTACCCTCTTTTTCCTGTTTCCCTACGATCTAACTATCTACCTAACGCTCCTTAACCTTTGTTCTCTCCTCTCTCCTGCGCTTATTTCTATGAAACCTTTACTTTGTACTACAACGGTAATACTCCAACGTGTCACAACGATATCCCCTGTCCCCTCTCCCAGGTTACTCCACATCAATTCTATTGGCGTTGACAATCATCCATCGTTGTAGCACAACCCCCCTACTACAGTATCCCCCATGGCCTCGTAGTACTCAGTACCTATCTGACGCCCCTTGGCTGGAACTCCTCCAATCTGTGCTTTTTATTGTTCATCGTTGAATTATCTTTATACGAAGAACCGCTGTCATCTTTATGTATGTATGTAAACGTACTATACGTTGGGTTTTGTTCTTGGCTTGAGTATGTATTATTGAATATTCGTTTGAGGCTTCAGTTTTCCTGCACTACCAACTCTGTGAAACTCCAGTCTCCAGTCGTCTCGTAGGACCTTGTAGGAGCGGTAGCCTCGGCCGCCGTCGCCAACTTGCAGGTGTTGCGCTGTGTTGCGCTACTGGAACTGAACCGCCGGAGAAGATCCGGGATATCAAATATTCGCCTCAGGAAAGAAGTTGCATTTGAAAACGCCGAAGGTACGTACTCTTGGACCTGTGCAGACGATTGGAACTCGGTGGTCCTTCTGCTATCGACTACTGACAGGGTGCTTGAGACAACAGCCGTCAGGACTTCTAAAAGGCCGGAGACACGAAGAATGCTGGAATTCTTTAGAAGTTACATACGTAGCTACCAGTAAATGCTGGTAAAGTGCAATGACTGAGGCTCCTTTAAGCGGGTAAGTGCTCTCGGAGCCCGCCCCACCCTGCGCACAGACAGACGGACAGATCTGACAAGATCGACACCGGGGTGAAAAACACCTGGAATGGAGGACTGTACCAGATGATAGACATCCGAACACGACCGTATGGGGTTTCTCGATGCTTGTTCCCCGACTGTCAACCACTGAGCGAGCGAGTCGAGGGTAGTACGAATCGGGTTCGTGAAGACGTAAAAGGTCCTTCAAGAACGGGCCTAAGTTACAAGCTTTTACACCACTCGCTCGATGGCAAGTGGCTGACAATTGGCATAAGCGCTCAGCGCTCAGTTGGCGCTAGGACTTTTGGATTCCGACCGAACGTCCGCGACATTACAGAAGCTCAAACGCGACGTCAATGTTATAAGCTAAGGCACTTGTAACGTGGACTACCACAATTAGGAAATTGGGGGCATCCTACACGAGTCCAGAGTTTGAGTAACCAAGGAGCCTCCCCTCAAAGTCGCAAGTAGAAAAAATACAAAATGGCGCGGAATCCTCACATTGATCGACATAGGGAAAGACATGAGAAGGCATATGGTACGCTTATAATCGGGGCGTGAGGTGGTTTTGGTGTAGCATACACATAGGTACGGAGATAGAGGGACAAGGAGGAGTATACGATTACTTCTTCTTTGCGGCTTCCTCTTCCTCTTTCTGTGGAATAATGAGTATTTAGATAAAGTCTCTGAGCAGGTAGAATATAGACACACCTTGGCTGCCCGCAACTTGCGAGCACCTTCGTATCTTTGGTCGGCACGAGAGACACGGAGGGTTTTGTAGGCCTCAAAGTTGCGCTCCTCAGAGGTGATTTTGCGGGGAGCCTCAACGGGGTATGCTTCGGGAAGAGGAAGGGTTTGACGGGTGGTAGAAGCTTTGAGGTCCTCAGCCTACATTGAAAAATGGTTATCAAAACAATCGAACTTGACTGAAGCCGAGGTTGGAACGTACCGAAGAGTCGCCCTTCTTGGGCTTGCCAGCCTTTCTCGGGAAGACGACGAGTTTCTCCTTGTAAGCCTTCAGTCTCTCGACGTTGACTTTCTTTCCCTCTTCGCTCAAGTTCCTCCTCCGGTGATCCACAACAATGCCAACACCCCGTGCCTCTTTCCTGCCAATTCCGGCATCCTTGAGCTCGGCCAAAGTGAATCCCCTTCCCTCACGAAGCTTGCGGTTGTATCGAACAGTCTGACCACGGACAGCGGGGCGGAGGAGAGTCAAAGGGCGGACGCCGAGCTTGGCAGCTTTGGCCTGGCGAGCATTACGGCGGCGGAGTTTGCGTCCTGGTTGGTTGAACCACGTCCTGACACGGCGCTGCCAGTCCTTGCGGAAGTGGTTGGCATGAAGGACTGAACAAGTTCAAGTTTTACAAAGTTGAGAGAAAAATTCATCGATTCGATTTGAGGATGCCCGTACCATTGTTGTGTGCGAAACCCATCCTTCAGTTCTGAGGAACACGTTAGCTCGTGAATGCAACTCGAATCAGACGTTGCAGAACACACCTTGATGTCTTGAAGTCGTCGAAGTCGGTGGCGGTAGATTGAGTATAGTGTCCAAATCGAGACGGGTGGCTTGGGAAACAACTGCTCAGTTTCTCGGCTTATTCCGAGTGTAAAGCTGACATAATACTACCGAATTTGGTATGCAAAGTTTGGCGGTTTGGGCGGATCGCTCGTGGGAAGGCAGGCGAACTTGTGCGAATACTCCCGTTGATATCGACCCGATCCTGAGTCTTGACCTGATTACAACTTGGTTCTTCGTGGGTGCTGTCGAATTCAGCATGGTGCAGCTGCTGAATAAACAGCCTTTGGGCGGCGTATCCTGAACGTTTTGGTCTTTCTATGAAATATGAACAGCGCTATTTCGACCTAATCGTGGGTTCTTCAACTACTTCACTCAATCCGTGGCTTTCGAACCTCCCATCCCTTACTGACAATAGCACTCATTTCTACGCGGTGCTCCTCGTTTTTTCACCGGCGGTCGACCCCTTTCAGTGACGTCCTTGACACTTTGATGTCGGCTTTCTGATATCCTAGACTCAGGCTTCGGGGTGCACGAGAATCGGATATCATCAAGATATCATGCTGGATCTGAACTTTCCAAATCTTGGCTCGTGTTCCTTCTCATTCTCAATTATCCATGCTCCATTACGTCCGGTCAGCTTGCGAAATAAAAGGGTCACAGTAAATTCACCTCCCGAAACCCTACCTACCTCCCTCATTCTTTCCCTCCACCTTGTATCCTTCTGATTCAGATCATGACCGGTAGTTTGCATCACAACCCTCCCTTCCGTGCTGAGCACGTTGGCTCCCTCCTTCGGCCCAGCGCACTCCTTGACCAGCGCAGACTTCTCGAAGAAGGGAAGTGCGTGGAGAGTGACCTCAAGGGACCGGCGGATGACGCCGTGAGGCAGGTCGTCGCCATCCAGAAAGAACTCGGAATTAAGACGATCACAGACGGCGAAATGAGGCGGTACGTTTTGAGTTTTTTCTGTGGACCAATCTCCGATCCTGATATGTACACGCAAGGGGGCAATTCTGGGAAGGGGTGTTCGATAAACTGGAGGGGGTGGTCTTCGTACCAGAACGTATGGTCGGCTCACAAAAATTTGGTGCCTCAACACTAACACAACTCCTTCGCAGGTCCCATTACTGAGTTCAAGGTGTGCCGATGATCGTAAGAGACCTTCATCAGCCTCCAATCTCATGACTTGATCATCAGAAATATATCTCGTTTATTGGGTTCATGCAAGCATCTGGTGTTCCGCATTTCCCTTCGTTCTACTGCAACGTGCGTGTTTCCTTTTTTGTTTACATTGATACGTTGATAACCCCTCTATCTTCATTCCCGCAGGGCAAGATCAAGCGGACAAAACCTTTCTATGTGGATCAGTTCAAGTTCACGAAGAGCGTCGTGCCACCGGAGGTTTGTCGTGAAGTTCGCACCCACCTTCCCACGTTATGCCTAAATTCTTGCACAGGACGTGGAAAACATCAAGGTTAATGTTTGTGCCCCTACATGGTTCCACCAGCGCCATGGAAGCGATCAGACCTATGATCTGAGCGTCTACAAGAATGATGGTCGGTGTCCCCGGCTACACTCATTCGCCCCTTGGTTTCACACATAATTCCCAGATGAGTATTTCGATGACTTAGGGGTTGCTTATCGCGCCGAATTCAAGGAACTGTATGACCTTGGATGTCGTAGGTTTGATTTCTCTCCAGGAGACGAATCACTGGTTTAATGGCGTACAGGACACATTCAGATCGACGATCCCACATTTGCATTTTTCTGCCACCCCGGTGCTGCCGAGGGAATGCAAGAAATGGGTGTAGACCCACAGGCGTTGTTAAACACATACATTCGTGCGATCAATGTCTGTACTGAGGGCCGTCCCGAAGACTTGACCATCAGTCTCCACATTTGTAGAGGGAATTATAAGGTGAGGCTCCTGGTTCACGCGTCTTAGTTTCCCTCTGACTCTTCCTTGACTACTAGGGCCAATATTTCTGCGCCGGCGGATATGAACCGATCGGAGAAGTCTTCCATAAACTAGACGTCGACACTCTATACGTACGTTTCCATCACAAATGCTCCGGAGTAAAACTAACCGTGATTGAATTACAGCTGGAGTACGACGACGAACGGAGTGGTACTTTTGAGCCCCTAAAGCATGTACCAAGGAATAAGACTGTGGTCCTGGGTCTCGTCACTACCAAGAACGGCCAGGTAGGAGATAAGAACGTTTTTGATGATGTTTAACTCACCTTTTCACTACATACCAGCTGGAAACTGTTGAACAACTGAAGGAACGAGTCCATGAAGCAGCTGCAGCGATGGCCCGCAGCGGGACTCGGTCCAAAGAGGAAGCTTTGAGCCAGTGAGGCCAAGCCGTTTCGAAGTGCTGCATTTCATGACATCTTACTCACTTGTATCAGGTTATGCATCAGCCCGCAGTGCGGTTTTGCTTCCACATGGGAGGGTAATCCTATCACAGAGGAGGTACGTGCACTCACAGAGGTCCAAACCAGGAACTTACCTAGCTTCGCACGTGCGATTTAGGACCAAACGAACAAGCTGACGCTGCTCGTGGAGGCAGCTAATCAGATTTGGCCTCAATGATCATGCCATCGAGTTTTGTTCTTTACTGTTCAACAATATCTCGCGTCCAACTTTCACTGAATGTTCTCACCCCGAACCTCGACGATATATATTTTTCGGCACAATGTAAACTGAATGTAGGATCTATAGCCTTCAAGCTGTACTGATTTTCTTCTTGTGAATGACTCCTTGATAGATCTATCACTACGACCCAGCAACGAACGCGCCGCGTGCCATAATCGCGAGATAGCTAGCCGCGCTTGAATGATTTTGAGTCTCGAGATACTTTTTTCCGCCGGCAGAAGTGCTATTCAAGATTCAGAAATCTTGAGAACGTCGTGTGTATTCCGACTCAAGACCGTCTTGAAGGAACTGGGATCGACAGTAAATTGAGTACTTAACTGGATACCAATCAGACTCCTGTTCAAATTAAACGGTAACTGCGGTTGTCATGTATGCGTCCATCAAATGTCATAGCCAGGTCTCGAGACTCACAATGTGAAGGCGTATCATGTGTGGGTGGTACTTAACAGCTGGCAGTAAAATGTAGCTGGGAATATTCCATTCCAAATTCCGGATTCGGTCTCCAGTCGCCGTTGCCGTCTAACGTTTATCCGCAACGTCTCCATTTTCCCCCAATCTTCAGCCCCCCTTCGTCCCGTTCGATATTCCTTGTGCATCCCTCTTCTTTCGTTCGTCTTCATGCTGCTGTTTACCACTTCAATCCTTTTTATTTATTGGACGTCCATCGTAAGCGCCTTCAGTTTCACCCACGGAACGCCAACACAGTGTGACGATCTCAGCCTTTCATGGACCGGTGAGCACGACTTTCAACGTATATGAGAATACTCCTAAAGCTTCTTAGGTGGCTCGGGGCCCTTCTACGCTCTTTTGATACCTGTGAGCGTCATCTCTTCTTTTGCGATACCCAGGAACTGATTGCCCATCAGGTCTTCGGTACACCGAGAAACATCTCAATCCCTGAATCCTCCTTCAAAGATGGCCAGGGCACTTTCTCTACACAATTACCATTTGCAGAGGGCCACAAGTTTATCATCACTATGTCAGACGGAACAGGGTTCGGCTCTGGGGGTAGTACTGAGGTGTTGAATGTGGAAAAATCGAAAGGGGGAAGCTGCAACACCACCGACCCAGGTGAGGGTCGTTCCATGTTTCTATTTTCTCGAGTGTCTAATATCTGGCTCGTTAGGTGTCGACTTTACTTTCGAACTCAACTCAGCGTTGACGCAGTGCAGGTATCGGAACCTCAAATAGCCTTGGGAACACATACTGAAGCGCCCAACTTAAATTTAACAGACGATTCACGTTCAGCGCCTACTCAGGTGCCAGAGCGCCGGTGACCATCCTTGTGAGTGGTCCTCAGGCTACCTGTGCGCCGCTTTTTTCACCCTTTCCACTATAGGGTATCATACCGGGAGGCACCCCCTTCGTTCTCAACCCACCCGCGAATTCGAATAGTTTCGATTGGGTGACCAATGTGTTCAACGGCACTTCAATTGTTTTCGCATTGGTTGACTCTCAAGGACGCCAGGGAGGAAGCTCTGACCTCAAAGTTGTCGGTGCCTCTGACGACATCTCCTGCATAAATTCGAACTCTCCTTCCTCCACCATGTCAACTCCCTCTTCTCCGACTTCCTCTGGCACGGACGCGGGTTCCTCCCCTTCCAATGGGTCCTCTACCTCCATCGGCGCAATCGCTGGCACCGTAATTGGAGGTTTGGTTTTCCTCGCTGTGGCAATTACATTAGGCTTGTTCTTCTTGCGACGGAATAGATCCCGGTCGCAAGATATCAGGGACTGGGACGACGGACATGGCTACGGAGGGCCTCCTCGAAGATTACGCCCCGAGTTCGATCCCTCCGACCCAGCATTACTGGCTGAACAACCCACCCCGGCCCCTTACTCGGCCAATCCCTTCTCATCCGGTTCGGAGGTTGATGTTCGAAGTCAACAACACGGATCCGTGTCACATTCCTATGACACGTCGCACCCAGCGACGGAAATTCATCCTTTCACCGCGCAACAAAGTGCAGCAGCGCCTTCCACAGCGGCACAAAGAAAATCAGCAATGGCCGGCGTTTCGTCCTACAAACCGTCACGGTTCGTTTTACACACCGATGCTGAAGACGCTCCTCCGCAGGAAGAAGAGGAGGTAGTTGAACTACCTCCCATGTATTCAGAACGCAAACCCCGCTAGATGTGCCCAGGACCCAAGAATACCTCATCTTGTGTGTGTGGACTGCAGCCCTAATATACCGCTATCTATGAACTTTATCATCAGTCATCTGTACGTCTCCATTTTGTGTAGTATATTCTAGCCGCAACGTCGGTCTGCCAATTCTGCCAGTCCTTCAACTACTTCTTTTCCCCTGGATTCATGCTATCTGGATGCGATCCAACCCATTTCAGTCCCTGCTCCACCTCTCGACGTTTCGTCTTGGCGTTTCACCGGGAGTTTATCATCCCCACGCCCCAAGACTTGGTCGTGTGCCTCGGCGAACGACATGCTCGATTCTACACGATTGTTGGTTCGTCGTAGAGGCTCGGTCCCATAAGACACGGAAAATCAGTTGCCAGAGCACGTTGGCGTAGATGAACACCAGCGCCACAACGAACCGCTGACCGATTTCAGGGTCTCGAAACAGCTAGAAGTTGAAGCTAAATAGTTTCATCGTTGCTCCCACCAGGACTGGCACTCGTGGAAGGGTAAGTCCCAGTGTTTGTTACCTCTTTCAAGGACCACTCATGGCCGCGGAGGATCGTTTGATTTGGAGGACTTCCAGGTTCAATTTATCAACCAACACGTCGAGTCGAGTCGAATCGAGAAAGCGCGACTCGGACCTCAAGCCAAGTGTTTGACTTTTGGCTGCATCCATGGCTTATCCGCTCTTCAACCAAATACATGAGCTCCAATGTCCCGAGAACCCAAGTACTCAGGATAATGGCGCGTCGACCCCAGCTGACTGCATACAATGATTTTTTGGAGCAGTTGCGGGAAGCAAAAAGATTTAGTGTCAACTCGTGCCTCACAATGACCCTTCCCGCCCTTTCTTTCTATCTGCCAATTATCGTGCTGAAAGCACGATCGTTGGCGTGAAGACGCTCATTTGGAGTCCAGGGACCGAGCGACCGGTTGGTTTGCATACCTGGACAGACTGTCGGGAGGAAATTTTGACCCCAGCAAAGGGACACAGTATTTGTTCGACGGTTGACCATAGCCCCATTCCCGACGGTCACTATAGTAGTAGGACGCCACAACTTATAGCCACCTTGTTGAGACCCGTCGTGTCCGAGTGACAGAGCAACTGATACGCTTCCCCAGAGATGACAATTGCGGGGAGGGGAACCAACCCACCGGACCCTCTCCTCATCACTCAGTTATTCTCAACATACCATTGGTGCCTTGATTCCACTCTAAGTCCAAGTGTATCAGACGACCCGCGTAGCTGTTCTGTAATCAGAGCATAAAAATAGATAGATTCGTTGCAGCAATGTAATACAAGGGTCCCAAAGGAATCTATTAGAGGAGTACATAGGTAAAGCCGTCGGACATGGGTGTTGACACAAGAAAATGCATGGACAAGGGTTCAGGCGTGTGTCGGCGGTTGTGCATCAGTGTCTGCTGGGGCAGGTTGGTCGCCAGCACTACCACCACTGAGGTCCTGTTTCGCGAAGGCGTCGATTAATGCGTCCTGCTCTTTCCGCCTCTTATGTCTTCTTCGTCTGTCTTCTTTGATAATGCGTTCAATCTTCCTACGGCCCCGCATCGCCATTCGGGGATCCGTCAACACGTTTTTGCATTTGTAACATGCGAGCTCAATGCTAGCCAAAAGGCGAAGTGTTTCTGAGTTGTTCAACGCCTGAAGACAATTGAGAGACGCGCAGTAAGGAGAAGACGGGTACTCACGTTCAGAGACCATGAAACCACTCCACCGTCCTCTACACAACCGATTACTACGAAGTTGCCCCTCTTCTCTGCTTGCAGATCGGAGCCCTAATCGACAGGAGCTGTAAGCATCGGAGAACTTCATGGGGGATGCATATCTACCTCTCCGAATTGTGTTATCAACTTGTTCGTGTTGAGTGTGCGAACGACTATATAAAATGAAGGGCAAAATGGGTAGTCATTAGAGGGCATGCGCAAGTGGCAAAGGAAACCCGTCGCGCACCGACACGAGATGAATGACCATGAACCTCTTGACTGACAAGACCTCGTCCCATATACACCCAAGAATCTCGTTCAGGTCTTCGGATGTGGACTTTAACTTGAATGTCGCGGAAATTTTCGCGGGCTATCGGGATAGTTGCTAGTGTAAGAGAGCCATTCGTTACAGCCGAAGATAGAAATGCATATAAGGCACTCACGTTGTATATTGCTAGCATCTGAAGGTGGATTCTGTGTAGTTTGCGCCTGTGGTTGTGATGTTGTGCCAGTCATTTGAACGTCGTCCATAGCTATGTCGTCCATCTAGAACTCAAGGGTGAAAATATGTCAGAAAGTTCGTGAGATGTAGTCTTACTATTCCTGTCGTTCGATGTTTGAAGAGATAAGTACAAAAGGTATATGGTGGATGTCGGTGTGAGGGACCAAGTGGAGGCCCAGCCGCGCGAAGGCTTAATGACAGCCGACAAGAATGATGTCACGTGTAGGTTCCCTGCCTCTTGGTGACTCGCGACGCGTTATGGGCCAGTGGCCTCTAGTAACACCCAGGAGTACCCAGGCAATTGACCAGTGGCTTTTCGCTCACTTGAATATCATTCGAGACGTGCCCGCTCGACCGACCGGTTGTCAGAGACGACGTACGAGTTAAGAATCCAAGTATCATATATTCTAGAGACATCCGAAAACTATCCAATCTACATAGCACCCAGGAATCACATCCTCTCGCTCGCGGTTTCAGGCTGCGGTCTCCACCTCTGATGTTCCTTCTCCTTCTTGTACGTTTCCTCGCACTTCCTTACCAACCTCTCAGCTTCTCCGGCATCCCAGCACTCTATGGGCTGTAATCCGACCAAAGGGTCCCCCCATCTACTGCAACATGAACCAAACTTGACAGGAGGTCGAGGTGTACCTTTGGTGGTCCCGTTCCCGGTGGTGACGGGGGCAGAGACGAACATCGTGGAAATCGACGACAACGAGATTATAGATAGCCAAACCGCAGCGAGGGCCCCCTTGTCGAAAGATATGGGATGGTATATGGAGCCTAACAATCGTACCTGCATGAATGGAAAAGACAGGGTCAGTAATCGACAGGCTTGTATGAAACCGAGAAAGAAGAGACACATACGAGATGAAAAACGAGGAATTTGACATGGTGCAGTATCGGTGGTATTAAGTTCAAATCGATATTCGTGTGACAGACACTTGGATGGGATATGAAATGTCGTATTCGTTTTTCTTCCGGTGATTTACGGAGTTCTAGGCGATCGAGGTGTGTCGCGATTAGTTCGGTCTGGTATTTGGACGAGCTGTACGGATTTTGGGTGAGTTTGAGTTGCCAATCTTCGGGGTCATATTGTGGGAGGGCTTTCAGCGAGGAGGTCCATACGATGCGGGTACTTGCAGGGTATTTGGGCGATAGAAGGAGAGATTGGAGTTCACGGAACTGGGGATGTGAATATCAATTTATAGAATACGAAGGGAGGAACGACGCGTACCAGGAAGTAGTGGCCGAACACGTTACATTGCCATACCCACCCATACCCATCCAGGCTGACCTCGCCCCAGGTTTCGCTATAGAACATTGGTGTAGTGACTGCACCGAATGGCGCGACGAGAAACTGTTTCGCAGCCTTAAACCAATCAATCCTGTTGAACGTTGCTACGCCTGCATTGCATATGAGATGGGAAACATAGCCATGTCTGACAACCCCTTATTAGTGCGCGAAGACTCGAGGGAGAGAAGGCGAATAGGTACTTCTCTGCAACCTCCGACGCAAATTTTGTAACCGTGCTCAACATGCCCAAATCCAGCTCGTATATCTCTATCCTCAAATTGCTTCGGAAAGTCTCCGCGTGCCCGTCGTAGCCCGGTTTCATCTGGAGTTTCGCAACGTGCCCATCCAACAATCTCAATAACTTTTCCTTCGCAGTTTCTGCACGTTTCGCGTTTCGACATGCAAGAATCAGCGTCAACCCGTCGCACGGTGCGAGCTGGTCGTCATTGTCATTTCCTTCGACTTGTTTGTGTTCCCCAGCAGGTCGTAAGTGAGCATCCAAAGGTGAAACCTCCGAAAGCTGGAATAGCAGCCGTTGGCATATTCCGAATCCTACTCCACTGGTGAAATTCAGCTTTTACGGAGAGAAAGAGAGGAGAGGAAAGGACTCCTTACCCGTTAGCACCGGTGACTACGATTACAGGCCGTGGTTTTGACATTTAGACTGGGAGAGTGAACGACCGAGAAAGGACGTCCAAGTCGTACGATGACATTTTCGTTAAGAGAACACTTCCGGTGGCTGTGCTCCCCGACAGGCTGAGAAATAGCCGAGGCTGCAGACCGCAGATGGAATGAAGGGGCGTGGCCGACGAGCGGCGAGAACAAACCGTGGTAACGTGATAGATTGACCTAGTACCGCAGTTCTCCCCCGTCCCATCGTACACAAAATACAAAGTATCATCACTACATCCAGACTTTATCGGAAGAAGCTAAGAGTACAGTGCACCCATACCGAACGATGCGCTGTTGCAGATCACGGTTCACTACGAAACGAAAAGGACTGCCCTCCACGGGCCGCCACCTCTCCGGAACTGTAACATACAGAGGCAACGACGTATCACTTCCGTCTGGGTATTCGTTGAGGGCGTCCATGTCAATGATAACGTCTTTGTATAACGGATTGTGGCCTTTCAACCATACCAGGGCCTCCAAGATCTTTTGTCGACGAACTCGAAACGGCAATGATTCGAAATTCTCCAAAGTCGCTTGTCGGTCTTCAGATACGAAGATGACAACGATCTCATCTTTGAGTTCCTTCAACGGCCGAGGCAGACGGCTGGTTAGGTCGCGGATTTCGTGAGGATGAATGCATACGTTGCCCGATGCAACACGTTGTGCCGTGGGATCATTGTTCTTCATCTTTTGGGATGCTACGTTCTCCGAATTTTTCTTCCCTGTCTTGTTTAACTTCGCCCAACATTTTGTCGTGTGCGCTCGAGCTATGACGAGTTCTTCGACGTAAGTAAGACCCGAAAGCTCAGGAGGGACGTCCCCAATCCAACACCCGTTTGCCCAGCTCAAAATCGGAACTCGAACAAATTTCTTGGCTTTAACGGACTGCCAACACAGGCGACAGACGTTATAGGCACCATCGAATGAGACATGTGATTGTATAAGGGGTTGGTCATGAAGTGTTCGCAATCGTTCCGTGGCCTTCACAAGCAAAGTAATATCGAGATCGGTGATGGACCGAGTTTTGATCATCGAAGCGACTTCGTTCCTATTACAAAATGAACACGGCTTTCTCTCCAATGCTGAGGATGTACTAAAATCCAGACTTTCCCCTAAGATCTAGAAAAGCGCTGTCAGGCACTGGCCGCTAACAACATTCAGTAGACTCACATCCTTCCACTCCGATGGTGGAGGAACAATAGGCCAGTTTTCCTCCCACCACTCTATTTCACGTTGTTCGGCCTCCTCTGCACGCATCCTCTCGGCTAATCGGTCCCTCTGTCGCCTTTCCGTGCTAGACAGAGTTGAACGGGGTGGACGCACAGAAGGAATCTGTCGCGAGGCGAGTGCGTCTTCCTCTCGAATGTGACACCGACGTTCACATTGGTGAGCAAGAAAAGGCGACAGGTCGGAGTCCTCATTACGATAGGAAATGAAATGTTCGTTTGCCAGTGACAAAAGGCGATCATTGGATTCTAGATGGTGGAGGACGTGTTGAAATACAACAGTCTTCTCGCTGATAGATAATACGGCATCCACTGAAGAACGGTATGAATTCAACGCAATGGTTGAGGCGGTACGGAAAACAAACGATGTATGAGTTCAGCCCCGTCTTCGTCGTCCGCTTCGCCAACATGGTCTCCCATAGTGGCATCGAGATCTCTGATCATACAGGACCACGAGCATACGTGCGATCGAAAGTTCTGAAGTAAGGATTCCCTGTTGAGCATGTTTCGAAGTCCATGGTCTGCCGCTAAAGATCTAAGAATTTGGTGTGTAAAAGAGTTGAAGAAAAAATCGCGGTGACGACAAAACGCCTGTCGCTTGTCGTCGAGAGACCCGTGTACAACGTATTTTGATAGAATTCCTACAAGGGAATGAGTAGATGTTCGACGTTGTACACTCGATACGCACCGCTGGACCTTTCGTTTGAAAGACGACATCGCTTTGCAGTTGTAGAACTAGAGGCCTCGGGGGAGTTCAACGTACGCTTGGCAGGCATAACTGTTTCACGCACCGATTCTCATCCGTGCAGTTTAAAAGATGCGGGTGTCATTTCAAACGAAGTGTCGAGATCGCGGCGAAGGGAAATCGAATATGTTTTGCAAATGGTATTCCACTGTGAAGTCAGGTGGGGGTTGGAAAGATGAGAGACGCACACGATAGGCATGAAAATTTTGACGGATGCAAGTTCGTTAGAACAAGAGTTTCCAAAATCTTCGGAACCTGCATAGCAGAGACTGAAGAGTTGGCAATAGTTTGAAACCGAGAGGCAAAAGAGTTCGTAAGCTCATCGCTATTAAACGCGTCAAACCCAGATAGTTTCGAAAGCAAGTCGCCGTTGCAATTGTTGAT